>JBBPBX010017489.1:0-46781 GCA_038048925.1 Garcialebias charrua
CTGGCACCATCCGGCGTCTCAGGGGGGGGAAAGCGGTACGCGACCAACACCATTTATGGTGGGGATGGCGTGCTGTTGACCTCAACTCGGGATGTTGTGAGTCGGTGGGCGGAATACTTCGAAGACCTCCTCAATCCTACTGGCACGTCTTCCACTGAGGAAGCGGAGCCTGGGGACTTTGGGTCGGGCTCTCCAATCTCTGGTGCTGAGGTCGCCGAGGTGGTTAAAAAGCTCCGCGGTGGCAAGGCTCCGGGGGTGGATGAGATTCGTCCTGAGTTCCTTAGGGCTCTGGATGTTGTGGGGTTGTGTTGGCTTACGCGACTCTGCAATATCGCGTGGACATCGGGGGCAGTTCCCTTGGATTGGCAGACTGGGGTGGTGGTTCCCCTATTCAAAAAGGGGGACCGTAGGGTGTGTTCCAACTATAGAGGGATCACACTCTTAAGCCTCCCTGGTAAGGTCTATTCAGGGGTTCTGGAGAGGAGGGTCCGTCGGATAGTCGAACCTCGGATTCAGGAGGAGCAGTGTGGTTTTCGTCCTGGTCGTGGAACACTAGACCAGCTCTACACCCTCAACAGGGTCCTGGAGGGTGCGTGGGAGTTTGCCCAACCAGTTTACATGTGCTTTGTAGACTTGGAAAAGGCATTCGACCGCGTCCCTCGGGGGGTTCTGTGGCGGGTACTCCGGGAGTATGGGGTACCAGGCCCATTGATATGGGCTGTTAGGTCCCTGTACGACCGGTGTCAGAGCTTGGTCCGCATTGCCGGCAGTAAGTCAGGCTCGTTTCCGGTGAGAGTTGGACTCCGCCAAGGTTGCCCTTTGTCACCGATTCTGTTTATAACTTTTATGGACAGAATTTCTAGGCGCAGCCAAGGTGTTGAGAGGATCCGTTTTGGTGGCCTTAGAATCGCTTCTCTGTTTTTTGCAGATGATGTGGTCCTATTGGCTTCATCAGCTCGTGATCTACAGCTTTCGCTGGAGCGGTTTGCAGCTGAATGTGATGCGGCCGGGATGAGGATCAGTTCCTCCAAATCCGAGGCCATGGTCTTGAGCCGGAAAAGGGTAGCGTGCCCTCTCCGGGTCGGGGAGGAGGTCCTTACCCAAGTGGAGGAGTTTAAGTATCTCGGGATCTTGTTCACGAATGAGGGAAAACTGGAGCGTGAGATCGATAGGCGGATAGGTGCAGCGTCCGCAGTGAAGCGGGCGCTGTACCGGTCTGTCGTGGTGAAGAGAGAGCTGAGTCAAAAGGCAAAGCTCTCAATTTACCGATCGATCTACGTTCCCACCCTCATCTATGGTCATGAGCTTTGGGTTATGACCGAAAGAACAAGATCTCGGATACAAGCGGCTGAAATGAGTTTTCTCCGCAGGGTGGCTGGACTCTCCCTTAGAGATAGGGTGAGAAGCTCAGTCATCCGGGAGGGACTCGGAGTAGAGCCGCTGCTTCTCCACATCGAGAGGAGCCAGTTGAGGTGGCTCGGGCATCTGGTTAGGATGCCTCCTGGACGCCTCCCTGGTGAGGTGTTCCGGGCATGTCCCACCGGGAGGAGACCCAGAGGAAGACCCAGGACACGCTGGAGGGACTATGTTTCTCGGCTGGCCTGGGAACGCCTTGGGATTCCCCCAGAGGAGCTGCTCTAAGTGGCTGGGGAGAGGGAAGTCTGGGCCTCCCTACTTAGGCTGCTACCCCCGCGACCCGACCCCGGATAAGCGGAAGAAAATGGATGGATGGATGGATATTCACCAAATTGTTATATTTTACATGTGAAACAAACAAAAGATTCATTTCTGTAATTTCAAAGTGTAGGATTCTTTTTCTTAGAATTTTTTTTACAAAAGTTCATTAATGTGAAGAAAAAATGGTTTGTTCATATATACTGTATCTTAACATTGTCACATTGCTTTTTAAAAATGTTTTAGAAAAAAATGAACATTTGTCTTTATGTTAGAAATTAGCACAAACAAAACAGATATTACCAGTACACGTAAATGTAATGTTTGTTGAGCTTTATAAAAAAGAGCTTTTGTAGAGAAAGAACTGCATTTACAACGACCATAATTGTCAGGCTTTATAACGTACCTGTCTCTAAGCTGCACTTGTTAAATACAAGATAAATAATAATTTTGCACATAAATAAGACGCTCCGGTTATTTAGCCGCAGACATACATCGTTCATCGTCATAATCTGTGCCCCCAAACTGCTCCAGTGTAATGTGCAGCTTTATTGTAGTACAAGAATCAGCCAGCAGATGGAATTTCACAGAATATAACTTGCTTTAAACACTCTCATACTGCAAGATCGTCACTTTCAAAATAAATGGACATTATTTCTGCTCAGCACTGCTCATATGAGGAAGAACAGCTCTCTCTACCCGCTATTTTTTTCTCCCTCCCGTTGTCTCCTCCACTTTTTAATGCCCATTTAAGCTTAAATGAGATACTGGTATTTAAACACATATTAAACATACACAGAAAGATTATTTTTAAAACTTTAAATATGTACCAGTCTTGACTGACTTTTTTAAAAATAAATCTGACAACTTGTCCACTGCTGTACTCGCATGGACGGAAAGGGGAGGGCGGAAGCTCCTTTCGCCGCTTCGTGTTCAGATGTGACTTTAAAATGAATTCCTGGTATTTTAATGCAAATTTACTGACACAGAAAGAATGTAAAAACTTTTATTAAACATGTTACAGACTTGATTGCTTTTGCGTCTCCAATCCTGACCATCGACATAATGCAGCTACGAGCAGCAGATCTGTTTCCTACTCGACAGCCGATGGCTTTTATCATGAAAGTTGCATCATAACACCAAACAAATGAACAGGTCTGTGCATGAAGCACAAAATATGATAAACAACATGGGAACGATCTGAAGAAATTAATGCACGTCTCCCTTGGGGGGTGGTCCTTGAGACATTAGACTTCTGGTCACATGATGACAGAGTGGGTGGAGTTATGGTAGGCAATTTGAAACAGTGAGCAAAATACCTTGAACATCCGATTACCTGAGGGCATTCTCTCTGAGTCACAAACACCTGCCCCCATGAGGGCCAAGGTGCTGGAAGCCACAAGTGCGCAAGTCTGTCAAAGGAAAATACTAGTCAGTGGCAAGAAGCTACCGAGAGACGGCAGGAAGTACTTCAAAATAAAATATAAATATTGAAACTGATGGAAAAAAATACATAAATAAGACACTCCTGCATATAAACCACGGGGTGCAAAGTGCAAGACTAAAGTAGTGCTTATAGAACGGAAATTATGGTAAATAAGTTGAAAACAAGCCAATTCAGGGTTATTGCAATGGATAGTATTAAAAAAATTATAACTATAATGTCTTTGAAAAGTTCTTTTTTTTTTTTTTGGGTTAAATATTCATGCTGAAGCGTGAGATCGATAGGCGGATAGGTGCAGCATCCGCAGTGAAGCGGGCGCTGTACCGGTCTGTCGTGGTGAAGAGAGAGCTGAGTCAAAAGGCAAAGCTCTCAATTTACCGATCGATCTACGTTCCCACCCTCATCTATGGTCATGAGCTCTGGGTTATGACCGAAAGAACGAGATCTCGGATACAAGCGGCTGAAATGAGTTTTCTCCGCAGGGTGTCTGGACTCTCCCTTAGAGATAGGGTGAGAAGCTCAGTCATCCGGGAGGGACTCGGAGTAGAGCCGCTGCTTCTCCACATCGAGAGGAGCCAGTTGAGGTGGCTCGGGCATCTGGTTAGGATGCCTCCTGGACGCCTCCCTGGTGAGGTGTTCCGGGCATGTCCCACCGGGAGGAGACCCAGAGGAAGACCCAGGATACGCTGGAGGGACTATGTTTCTCGGCTGGCCTGGGAACGCCTTGGGATTCCCCCAGAGGAGCTGCTCCAAGTGGCTGGGGAGAGGGAAGTCTGGGCCTCCCTACTTAGGCTGCTACCCCCGCGACCCGACCCCGGATAAGCGGAAGAAAATGGATGGATGGATGGATATTCATGCTACTTTGAAGTCTTACAAAAATTATTTCATTTTAAAGGTCCACTGACATCATCTTTCTACTTTGCATAAACTGTTACAAGATATATGTCTTGTAACATTCCACTATGTTCGTTTTTGCAAATAAAATGTAAAATTAATGAAAATTCCTTTCTAAATGAGTTTAAACTTCGTGCCGTGTTTCGTCCCGAAAAATCAGAGTATTTCCGCATACGTCATCTGTGACGTAGCGTCCAGACTCCGCTCAAACGCGCATTGAAAAACAATGACGAAGAATACAGACACATCAGACGAATTTAGCAATTTAAAAGTTTAGATTTTAGTGATTTGTCTTCAGTGAAGCCCAAGTTATTTCGAGTGATCAACAAAAAACAGCAGGTTATAATTTTGTTTCTGCTGCCACTGTATTTCTTGATGAGCTGAGCTCTCCAGAGCTGTTCAGGAAGTGAGCAGGATTCTGAGTTTGCAGCAGCAGCAAGTTGTCGAGGCTGAAGGCATTCTCCCACATTTAACTCGTTTACAGAGCACTGAAATGGTAATATATTAATTAAGTTATCTAATAGTTATTCAACATTAATTTATAGTTTAAAAAATGAGTCCCTTTTAAATTACTGTATCTGTTTTATTTTAGATGTTTATTCTAACATACGTTCTGAAAAACATCATTCATATTTCCAATGAAACATAAGACATAAGAACCTCTTCATTTTGTCACAGAGGTAATAGATGCTGTTCTTTACATTTACATAATAAAGTTAATTAACCAATAATCCTTCTTGTGCTGACCAGTGCTGGGCAGCGCTAATACAAAAATTAGTTCCGCTATTTCTAAAGCACTTATTGATTTATTTAGGTCCACAATTTCAAAAGCACTTATGTATTACCAATGCTAGTGGAAGCTAATGCTAACACGCTAACCGCCATTTTGAAGAGGGCAACTGGCAAAATAATTTTTTTAATCCAGCAGATTTGACCATTTGAACCGGTTAAGCTCAGAAAAACCTTGTGCTATAAAGTCAGATAAGAAATATATTTTTTCTCAGCAAAGAAATAATTGTTTTTACCGTGTTTTTATGGATCTTCTGTGGCCGTCGCGGCCGCCATTTTGAAGAGGGCAGTGGAGAAATACTTTTAAAAATCCAGACGCGTCGCATAGGCCGCTGAGAAACATCCATAAGTTCACCCTCCATGTTAAAAACTCTTCGTCTGACTCTTCGAAAACAAGCAATAAGGCTGCAGAGTAACACACTGGCTGCTAACTGAGAGCGCTCGCTCTAGTAAAGAGACTGAGAAGACGCTTTTTCGTCACGGACCACATCCGGCGCTGACAGTCGTCCGGGCCTCTAAATAAGTTTTTTCGGTTTTACTGATAGATAATTAGTTATTAGCGATACTGCATTTTTAAAAAAAAATAGCGCAAATCCGCGTATGAATTATAAAAGTTAGTTAATCCGCTGTAAAGCTAACAGATTATTTAGCTACGCTATAAGCGGATTAGCGCATTAGCGCTACCTAGCGGTCGGAGGCTGTTCTATGAAATACCGTATTCACCGGAGGAAAATACGCTCCGGTGTTTAATACGCTTTGTCCAATTATTAACAATAAACAAGAAAAAAACGTACACAATACGCCCCGGTGTTTAATACGCGTCATCACCACGCGACGCGTCAGCTTTGTCCTGATCAAGATGGCGGCGACAGGACCAAGCCAGTACGAAGAACTTCACAAAGAAACACGGTAAAAACAATTATTTCTTTGCGAGAAAAAATATATTACTAAGCTGACTTTATAGAAGACGTGTTCCTGAGTTTAACGAAATGTTCAAATCAGCTGGATTTTTAAAAAAAAAAGTTCGCTGATTTTTATGCAGGCGCCAGGCGGGTCAAACCGGATGCTTTATTTCTTTAAATTTAGCTAAATAAACGCTTAAAAATATATTTCTTACCTCACTATAGCAGACGGGCTCCTGAGCTGAACCAAATGTGAAATCAGCTGGATTTAAAAAAAAAAAAAAGTTCGCTGATTTTTATGCAGGCGCCAGGCGGGTCAAACCGGACGCTTTATAAGGAGCCAAGATGGTGTAGTGGTTAGGGCGTTTGACTTGGGACCCGAAGGACGCGGGTTCGCGTCCCGGCCACTACACATCTTGGGGTGTCTATGAGTGCACACCTATTTCTCCAGCTCCCCGAGCGCCTTCTATGGCTGCTCACTGCACCGCCTGGTAGGTGGTTGGGTTAAATGCAGAGACGAATTTCGTCTGTGTATGGGAAACATACGCAGATGACAAGCTTAGACAATTATTATTATTATTATTTATTTCTTTAAATTTAGCTAAATAAACGCTTAAAAATATATTTCTTACCTCACTATAGCAGACGGGCTCCTGAGCTGAACCAAATGTGAAATCAGCTGGATTTAAAAATCCGCGGTGTGGTTTATGAGTGGTATCTTGCAAACAAAAACAGCTACATCCACAGCAGGGAGCGGGCAGCGACAGAGTCATCAGTCCGACCAAAGGAGTCTTTTTTCGGACACAGCAAGTAGAAACTTCTGGAAGTGGCCCCTCTTCCTCTTCACTCTCTGAGTCCTCTGCTGGCTGCTGCCTACAGCGCCCGTATAGCGGCCGAAACTGGTACTGCACCATTTTCGCCAAAAATGAAAAACGAAGAATCAGAGCGAAAAATGAGTCTAAAAATATGGGAAAAAATCCATAAATAATACTCTTCGGTGTTTAATACGCTGGACATTCAAATGAGCAAAAATACTGCGTATTATAGACCGGTTTTTACGGTAATTGATCAACCCAAATGGTTAATGTTTCATCATCTGTTTTGATTCGTGAAAGGTGGGCACACTCACTGGTTTGGAAGAAAACAGACTTAATTAAAAATAATGAATATTTATTAAAGAAGTCTTGTGACAGAAAAAGGAAACAACAAAGACAAACAGTTGTACATCTCTTCAGATATACAATAAACATACAAGACAAACTGTTTTCCTGCTAGAAATAATTGTGTCATTTAAATCCGCCACAGTACTAACATCACATACAAACTCAAGGCATTGACAAATTACAGTATTTTCTCACCTTTGACACTTGAACAGGGGAGCCGCTCTGTTCAGCGAGAGAAAAGTCATCAATGCGCACACCGGGCGTTTGGATCAAAAACCCACGGTAGACTCCAATGTTTATCTGAACAGAACTCATTTTATACCTTGTGGGTGTGTGTGTGATTCTCTTCTCTCACTCTCAAAAACATGTTTTCGACTTAACGTGGGAGGATTTCTCCCAAGGTCTGTTATTGCAGGCTTGTCTGAGAAAGAGATGGGCAAGCATCTAAGTGCAAAAGTCTGCACAACTGTTTGTGTGAGAACGGGCCCTTGTTCGCAGACTTCCAGCACAACACCTGCACACCATCCTCCCATGACAAGACCAGCTACAGAAACAGATACTATACTTGAAATTATATGGTCAGCTTAATTAATACACAAAATATAATAGTCAAAAAGCATTAAGGTTGCTCTGGTTTTATCTCATCCATCTCATCCCACCCTTTGATTTTTGACTAATCTTGAAAATTTTGTCCTGTGACCTTATAGGGCACTTACCAGTTACACTATAAATTCAATCATCATACACTTTCAAGTGGACAGTCAGACATAGAAACTCAATCATAAGTTTCGGCACCTATGGACCCGTTTTGTTGCGCACCAGAAGGGGTCCAGAGTGACTGCAAAGCAGAATTGCCAATTAATCAATCAATCTTGTTGTCCCCACTCCCACAAGCGTACGACACATTTATGTTTATGTTTATGTTTATTAAATTTGTTCATTTTTTTACAAAAGAAACAATACAAGGCAATCTCATAATGATAGTGTACAAAATGTAAAAAAATGAAAGGTGGCAGAAAGAAGAATAAATCTTATTATATCTGCCCCTTATCTCCAGCAATCAGATTAAACAACAGTAGTCAAACCATGTAAACAATAATAATCTTCAACCAACTTTTTCCAACAATCAGGTTAAACAATAATATTCTTCAACCAACAGTTCAAAATGACTAATTCTTTTTAGTTTTCTAACTAATACTAATACAGTACAAAATGACTAACACTTTCTAATTTTCTAACTAATACAATACACATTACGTTATTTCACATATATTTTTTTAACATATTTGTTTTGATCATTTTTTTAAATGTAAACATTGACTTGGCATTTTTAACTACATTCTCCAAGCCATTCCATAATCTAATTCCCTGAATTGAGGTAGAACGTCCCTTCAAACTGGTTCTGAATTGTGGTTTTACAAACAACTCTGTTCCCTTAAGATTATAACAACTTTGTCTTTTAACAAAGTGCATTTGGATATTTAAAGGTAATGCATTATTTTGAGCTCTATACATAACTGATAAAATATTATAGTCTACCAAATCATGGAACTTCAGTAATTTTAGTTGATAAAATAATGTACTTGATGGATGACGGTAATGCTTTCTAGTGATAATTCTTACAGCTCTTTTCTGTAATACAAAAATAGGCTTTGTGATTGTTTTACACGCATTCCCCCAAACATCAATACAATAGATTAAGTGTGGAACAATGATTGTGTTATACAACAAATACAGAGCTTTATCATTCAATAGGTCTCTGACTTTGTACAGTACTGCTATCGATTTAGCTATTTTTATTCTTACAGAATTTATGTGTTGTTTCCATGTCAGTTTGTCATCAATGATAACACCCAAAAACTTCACCTCATTCACTCTACAAATCTCAACATCCTCAATTTTGAGTGGAACATCGACAGTTTTCTTTCTATTACCGAATATCATGTAATTAGTTTTCTCTAGATTTAATGATAATTTATTTATTTTAAACCAAGTTTGTATCTTGACAAATTCTGTCTTTATCAATTCTAACATTTGTTCTATATCTTCACCTGAACAGAAAAAAGTGGTATCATCAGCGAAAAGTACACATTTAAGGAGTCCTGACACATTTACCAAGTCATTCACATATAAAATAAAAAGCTTTGGTCCAAGTACAGAGCCTTGGGGAACTCCACATGTGATATTACAGAGGTCAGATCTTACATCATTTATTTGTACAAATTGTTTCCTATTTTTTAAGTAGCTAGATACCCACTGTAATGCTGGTCCTCTAATACCATATTTGTTCAGTTTTTCAAGGAGAATGGTGTGATCAATAGTATCGAATGCTTTTTTTAAATCAACAAAGATACTGATACAGTGTTGTTTTTGATCGACAGCAGTAGTTATTTGTTCCATTAATTCCATGAGAGCCATTGATGTAGAGTTTTTTGATCTAAACCCATACTGACTGCTGCTTAGAATATTTTGTTTATCTATAAATTGGTCTAGTCTGTTTACAAATAGTTTTTCAAGAATTTTTGAAAACTGTGGTAACAAGGATATAGGTCTATAATTGTTGAATACACATTTATCACCATTTTTAAAAAGAGGAACGACCTTAGCTACTTTCATATTATCTGGAAAAATTCCTGTTGAAAATGATAAGTTACATATGTATGTGAACGGCTCAATAACATGACTCATTATGTCCTTTACAAACATCATATCCATGTCCACCCAGTCTTTCGATCTCTTGTCTGTAAGATGTTTTACTACATTCATTATTTCCTCTTTGTTAGTTCCATTTAGGAAAATACTATTTGCACAACCTGTAATTGAGTGGATCATATTTTTATCTACTTTTGGTATCTTAGCTGCAAGGCTTGATCCAACATTCACGAAATATTGATTAAATCCATTTACAATTTCATTTTCATCATGAACTTCATCGTTGTCTTTTACAAAATATTTTGAAATACCAGTTTTTGCTTTATGATTCTTCAGTACACCATTCATTACTCGCCATGTTGCTTTCATATCACCATTAGTTTTATCTAATAATTTACTATAATATTCTTTCTTATGTTTCCTTATAATCCCTACTAATTTATTTTTATACTTTTTATATTTTTCTTCTGCGCTCTGACTTCGCAATTTCAAGAAACATGAATACAAATAATTCTTTTTTTTACATGCATTTCTTAACCCTTTTGTCATCCATGGTTGATCATTCGTATTTCTCTTTGTGTAATTTGTTTGCACACAATTCTTTTCATACAGGGTTTCCAAGATATTCATAAACTCATCATATGCTCTGTTCGCATCATCAACATACACTTCATTCCAGTCTTGTTTATCCAGATCCTCTTTCAATTTTTCCAAAACTTTTTTTGATGTGTTTATGATTTTTTTCTTCGTTGTGTCTGCTTTTGTGATATTTTGATCATTTTTAAAGATTGTGAAAACTGGTAAATGATCACTTAAGTCGGTCGTTAAGATACCACCAATCACATCCCCATTTGTTATATTTGTGAAAATATTATCAATTATTGTAGCACTATGAGTTGTAATTCTTGTTGGCTTTGATATCAATGGATACATATTTAAACTGTACATTGAGTTTATAAATGTGCTTATGTTATTTGAATCTGTTTTATTTCCCATATCAATGTTAAAGTCTCCACACAAGAAAATATTTTTATTAAAACTTTTCTCCATTAGTTCCAAGATTTTATCAGTGAATATTTCTATATTTGCTCCTGGTGATCTATATACACAACTTATTATTATGTTTTTATCGTTTTTGTTTATAATTTCTATTGTTATCATTTCCATAATATTATCAACTATTATTGACATTTCATTATTTAATTTACATTTTATTTCATTATTGACAAATAGTGCGACACCACCACCTCTTTTATTATTTCTGTTCATATGATATAATTCATACCCCTCGATGTGAATATTACTAGTGTTAACATCATTAAGCCATGTCTCTGACAACGCTATTATCGTAAAAGTTCTATTTAATTGTTTTAAGTAATCTGTTATTTTGGATATGTTTGCATTTATACTTGCATTCATCCTCTTTACTGTCCAGTCACCCAACACTCTGTTTCTGGTTAAAACATTGACCTGTTTACAGCTCCTTATAAGCTGCCTACACTTTAGGTGAATTTATTTGTAACTCAAATTATTCATCATTCAGTCTCATCAACATTTATTTCATCACCTTAGGTAAAATAAAATAAAATAAAAACTCAAAGAACAATAAAATCTGTTTCCACACTCGTTACTTCACGATGGATCTTGTGGCTCCACCCTCTGGAACAGCTTTGCACTAAATAAAACTCAAAGTAGGGGTGGGCGATATGGCTCAAAAATTATATCGTGATATTTCAGAGTATTATCACGATAACGATAAATTTCGTGATATAACCTAAAAAAAAAAATCTAATGTATTTATTTGACAAAATTAAAGGTGAAGTCTGCAGTTTCTGTAGAACTGCAGCACTTAGAAAAAATTTCAACAGGCAAAGCATTCTGATCCCTCCCCCTCAGAGCCATATATGGCTCTGCCCCCCGTGGTCTGTTGAAATTCAAATTCAAGCTCTGTTTTTATTGGCTGATTCAAATTCAAGCTCTGTTTTTATTGGCTGGTTACAAACTTTGTTTTTATTGGCTGGAAAATGGCGGGTCACTTTTTCTTTTTAGAAATGCTTATTTACCACCTGGAGAAGCAAGGGGACAATATTTTTTTTAAGTTTTTTTCAGAGATTACCTCTCTAACATCAATCTAGTGACAGAGTGAAGAAATATGTTAAAAATATATTGTTAGAAAAGTTACATATAGCAGCTTTAACTTAACATGTTGCTTTGCAGTATTATATAACATTTTGAAAAACAACAAGGGGTAATTTTACTGAAATTACTTTATTTAGTAAAGTATTTAGTCTCCAAGTAAAACTACACATGCACTTTAGTTTTTGTGGTGGTTTTTTTATCTATATTTTGTGCAGACTTTTTCCAATCTAAATAACAAACATTTTTAAAGTGCAGGTGTAGTTTCCTAAAACAACTAGCCTAAATAAAATGAAGTTTGTGTCATTCCTCTGATTCATTTTTTTAACGGATCTGTCTCTGATGGAGTTGTAATGTATACAGCAGTGTTGTGCATGTATATTACAGAGTGCCAGTGAACGCACCGCCAGTGAGAGCGTGACGTAGGCGCGCAGGTTCGGGTGTGAAAGAAAGTCAGAGAACGGAGCGGTGGAGGATCATGCAGTCTGTTAAGTGTATTTGTGCAGCTTAAACAATAAAGCAACGTCTGCTACAAACCAGCAAGGTTATTGAGCGTGCAGAGAAACATCACAGGAGTGACTGTGGAGCCGCGCGTGTTTGTAACACAGTTTACAGCGAGGACACGGCTGCTCAGAGCGGAGCGGGGGAGGGGGGGACAGCTGCCTGCAGAGCAGGGGGGGAGAGAAGCTGAGACGCGCGCGCGTTGTTTTTAACATTTTAGCAGTAACTAATTAGCGTTTTACACCAGTACAGACTGGAGGGGATGTGCGCAGTTGTTTAAAGCGCTCGGGTGTTAAGGGGCGGGGCGCCCTGACATATTACGTCATGAAATTAGCATATCATGATATAAGATTTTTGCCCGGGCAAGCTTTTTATACCGGTAACGATATGATATGGCCCAGCCCTAACTCAAAGCACTAAAATACTGTTACATGTAACACCTACAATCTTACATGTAGTTTTATTCGAAGCACGTGAAAGATTGGCAAGCACTTCTTCTGGCCGTCTTTTTATCCACACCTGCTAGGCAGACCTTAAAGGTCGTTACACTGGAATGTCACACGCGCCGGACACCACTGCTCTGCCCAAGCTCTACCCGGGGCGGCCGTGGCGTAGTGGTAAGGTCTCCCGATCGGAAAGTTGGCGGTTCGACTCCCGGGACCCGCACCATATGTCGTTGTGTCCTTGGGCAAGACACTTAACCCTGAGTTGCTCCCGGTAGGACTGGAAAGCACCTTGCATGGTAGTCTGCCGCCACCGGTTTATGAATGTGTGTAGCGTTCAATATATGTGTAGCACTTTGAGATTTTCAGTAATGAAAAGTGCGTTATAAATTGAATTAATTATTATTATTATTACCCACACTTGTTACCAGCAGGACCGACTCACAGAACACTTGAAGCCGTCCCGTCTGTTCATCTCGTGGCAAAGACCCCAACTGTCCTCCTTTCAGGACAGGTCTGGGCGTCGAAGAGGCGGGGGGGGGGGGTCACCAGCCGCGCTGTAGCACAGATGAACTTGAACGCCACCCTCACTCAGGCGCGTAGATCATCCAGCAGAATCATAACAGCGATGAAGCGACGACCAGCAGACACCAGTCACAGGCGCCCCGGCCACTCCCGTTGTCCTCTGCGCGTCCTCAGTTTGTCCCATGAGACAGACAACGAAGACCAAACCACACACCAGGCTGTAACACAAAACATGACTATTGATAGAATAACAATGATTAGTCATCATTTCAGATAAAATATTCATTCTTCAACTTGGAGAGGGGAAAGGAAAAAAAAAAAACTTAAAAAACCCTCTTCTTCTTCTTTTAAAACCAACACTTTTTTTTATTCCTCTCACACACATCTTAGCTCCCTCCCAAACGGTTCTGCTCCTTTCCCTTAAGCGAGCAGCTCAACTGAAAAAAAAAAGAACACAAAAAACCTCTGGCTCTCTCTAAAACAAAACAAATTCTAACCGACCTTTCCTGGCCTGCGAACCATATGTTGTCTCATCACTCTCATCCTTCACAGAGCTGCAGCTTCCTCCCTGTTCTGGAGATAAGCTGTTCCTCCTCACACACTCACCTCTCCTCTCAGGTTGCCATCAGCCTCCACTACTCCTCTTTAAACTAGCTCAACATTCCATACATAACTCACTTTCACACACGAACCTGCGCGCCTACGTCACGCTGTCTCTCGCGGTGCGTTTCACTGGCACCCCGTAATATACATGCACGGACACTGCTGTATATAAAAAAAAACAACAACATCAAACAAGGACCGTCTCCTGACCTCCGTTCAGTTTTCAACATCTTTTGTTCCTCCATTATCAACTTTTAAAACTAAGTCAGACTGCTGCTGTCTCACCACGTCCATTACAGGCTGACCTTCGTCTTTTTACGTTTTTACTCACAACAGAGGGAACGGAAGCTGCTGTACACACGCGCATTCTCCAAACACACACACTTTTTTTACTCATCCTGTCTCTTTAACACTCCAGCTGACAAATTCAGCAACCAAACATACTCACATTTTTTCTTCTTCCTTTTTCAGCTCAAAAACAAATGAGACACACACTTATTATTCTTGTCTCCCCAAATATTCCTGTCTCTGCTGACAGCTTTAACCTCATTGACAAAAAAAACTTGCACACACTCTTTTTCCACTTCTTCTAGGTGCACACATGCACCCCTGATAACAAATACCCTTCAAACTTCTGGACAGCTACCAACAAAAACAGCTGGACCTCTAACTTGCCCAAATCCACTCTGCCTCAACGAGCTCCGCCGCCCACTCCCACGCACATGCACATGGCTGCAGAAGCACACAGAGAAGCGCTTGCTCCTCTTCTTTTTTTTTTACTTCACTTCAACTGATAAAGCTATCAAAATAAATCACCTAACTCATTACAAAAACTCTAACAAGGGTTTTTTCTTTTAACCCTGGTATTATACTTATGTTTCAGCGAATAAATCACCTGACTTCTTCAGGTCTTATTCAAAACTTCTGTTACTTTTCAAATAAATGTAGATAATATGCTAATTTGGCAGACCTGGGACCAGCAAATTGCAAAGGAATATATGTGAATACGTCAGTTTGCTGAGTTACCTATATTTTTGATGCCAGGTCTGAGCAGGTCTTATCTGCACAAACCTTTCACCAATTCGCGAGTTCACCCTTTTTCCGGTATTAAATTGTTTTACTATGATTAGCCAGAAAATGTAATTTCACAAGAGACTTCAACTTATGTTGGTCTACCAGAAAATAGACCTTTTATTGAAACTATCACAAAATTACATTAAACATTTGTATCGATATTAGCTCTGATTGACTAAACTACTTGACAATAATTCAAATTAAAACAAACAGTTAGGAACCTTTCTGTTGGCACATTACTTAGTTTCACTGTGTAAGAAAAAGGAAGAAGTAGGAGGAAGATTAAAGAGTGGAAAGCTAAGTTAACCAAAGTTAATTATTTTGAAATTTACAGGGTGGCACCTTCCCATACGGATCCGGCTGTACCTCCGACACGTGAAGCATACAAACAAGCCTCTTTACCTGGTGACGATAGTCCCTTGGAGGTGAGGACAGAGAAGTTTGTGGACACTAACGAACTGTGTTGTCCGGCTCACGTCCAGCCGACTTCGTGCGTGTATAGCTGCTTCAGATGAGCCGGGAGCACGCTTTCACCGGCAGGAACAGAACCAAGCGCGCTGACTGATTTCAAAATAAAACTTCAGAAAACAAATTCTTTCAGAGATGAGTGCTTTGAGACACAGTAAGCTTTACTGTGACTCCAGCTGAGACGTGGGTCTAGTTGACACAATGACCGGAACGTTTTCCAGCTTTTCAGAGGAGAAAAAACAAGTTGTTAGTTAGTACTCCCCATCACACTAAAGGGAAAAGCAAGAAGTCTCCCTTTATATGGGAGGCGGGGTCTTCCCCACCTCTTTAATGACTACTGGCTGGTTTAACAAAATAAAAGATGGAGTTTGATTCCATAGGCAGAAGGGCTCTGAAGGACGACAGGAAAACTGTTTACATAAACGACCAGATGCACTGGCCTGTTGATAGCTTTGTCTAACACGAAGACAAAACAGAAAAGGAAGTAACAGTTTTTCCCTGACTCATGTCTTTAGATTCAGAGCACACGTTATATTGTAGAATGAACCAGCAGAAGGACAACTCATGCAAGTAACAGATCATCATTGAAATGACAAAAATATACTGTTGATCAATTCTGAATTAACACACATTAAAAGAAAGTTCAATCTGATTAATTGGTGTCCATTAATTCAAAATAATTGTAACGAAGACAGTGTCCACTCGTCTCCTTGAGATGTCCAAGAAAGTGTAACACTGAGAGTTTCAGACAGATGTACTTGAAGGTCAAGACAGAGGGCCTGTATCACTACAGTCCCCCTTTTTGGAAATCATCGCCTGTCCTTGGAGATGAGTTCCAACACGAAAGGATACCACCGAATGTCTCTGACCTCTATGTAATCCAGCAAGTGGAAAAAAAGTCAAAAAAAGTTCAAAATTATACTCCCATAATGTTTTGGAAATTCCATACTGTTCGTAGGTAATCCCATTGTGGCACGCTTTTAATCCTTTGGAAAACATAGTCTGTTAACCCATGGAAAACTGAGTCTGTGATCCCTTGGAAAACAAAGTCTTATAATCCACAACGGTAATTCCACAACGATGGGGGTTATTGATTTCATCAGCACGAATGGTTTTTAATCAGCATGTAGAGGGGATCCCTCGATTGACCCAGAGGAGGCGGCCCTTGGATGAAGGTTGAAGACCAACGCTGGAGTTGCAGGTCCCCACATCGAAGGTTGCAGGCTGGATGGCTTCCAGTCGGTGCCACCCTGGTTCAATGTGTCATGCAATTATGTGGTTTTAGGTGGGCTTATGATTGGGATTCTACATTAAGCCTTACCTATATGCACCTGGTATGTAAGCTATCATGGATTAGATCAGCTATAATTACCAATTAAGGGGTGGATCAATGCTGTAAAAATCAGATATAGGGATGTCTACCTATAGAGTTTTTGGAGGGCTTCTGTAACGAAGGCCTCTTTCAAACTATTCCTCCATTCATTACTTAGTTTAGGTTAAACTAAAATAAAAAAATGAAATCTAGTTTGGTCTAAATGTCTGTTGTCTTTTAGACGAACGACGCAAGATTTGGTATTCCCTATAAATTTTGAAGTCTATGGCGAGACTCATCAAAATGAAAAGATCTAGAATAGAGACGATCGAATCGGTTCTACCTAAATGATTGGGAGATCAGTGTAGATTATAGTACCTTAAGTAGTATAAATCTACAATGACTCATCAAAGATTGAGATTTTTAACAAAATGAACAGCATGTTGGCATAGTTAAATCCATTTAAGTCTTCAACTACATTAATCAAAACCTCTTTTGGCTGGGAGTGTTCAGAAAACAATAACAACTTCAATAACAACAAAAGTAGCAATTAAGCAACTAGAAAAACAACGTTTCACTACAACAAACTCAATTGGTCGTCAGATTCCAACGTGTCACACACAAGAAAAACAGTTCTTAGCTTTATAACCGATGTCAATCAAATCCTGCAGATTTAAACGGTTGTTAAGGTTAGTTTTTGTTGTGGGTTTTATGCTTAGCGTTTCTAAGTTCTAGCTGGAACGGTTTCTTTTCGCAGCTAGTATAGTTTAAACTGTTTAGTTTATTCACTATCCTGTGCTTGGACGACCTTATTTTCCCATGAAGTCTTTGAGTTTGCGAGATTGTTGTCGTTTGTGGGGTTATTGAAATCTTTGTCCTTGACATGGGCATGACCTAACATCACCCCCCTGTGGTCATGAGGGACCACGCACACAGGTGTGGACGTCCGTCCATGGGCACGAGTTAGGATGCCTTTGTTTAGTTTAAGCTGTTTGCGCAGTTTATAGGGAGCCTTGTACAGGAACCTTATAGGTTTCGGCCAACGTATCTCTGTACGTTTACCTCTTTCTGCGTAATTCAGGTGTGTCACAACTGTCGGCGCAGTCGCAGGTGAGTCTGACTGGTCAGATTGCGACGTGTCCCTGTCGTTGTGGTGTGTGTCTTCCCACTCCATGACTGAAGAGGTGCTCTTTGAGTCTGTCAGAACTATGTCATTTCTGAGTAGTTCTAGATTCAAAAGCTCTTGAACCAAGGTCTCATCGAAAGCTTGGCTGATGATTGAATTACCTGTCCCATAGGACAGTACAGCGTCTGTGGTGTGGGATCCTTGGACCTCCATGCCTTTCTCTACCTGTGGTAGATAGTGTGAGTTTGCCCCCCTTTTGTTGGAGGAGGGGTCCTCAAAATCAGTAACAATGAAGTCCAAGTGACTGTCAGCGTGTGGTAGACTCACGTTCTGGACTCAGATGTCCTTGAACCAAGATTTCACTGAAAGCTTGGCTGATTGCCGAATTACCTGTCCCAGAGGACAGTACAGCGTTGTTGGTGTGGGGTCCTTGGACCTCCACACCTACTTCTATCCATGGTAGGTAGTGTGAGTTTGCCCCCCTTTTGTTGGAGGAGGGGTCCTCAAAATCAGTAACAATGAAGTCCAAGTGACTGTCAGCATGTTGTAGACTGTCACTTTCAGGGCTCGGATGTCCTTGAACCAAGACTTCACTGCCATCCTGGCTGTATGCCGAATTACCTGTCCCATGGGACAGCACAGCGTCATCGGTGTGGGACCCTTGGATCCCCACACTTTCTTCTACCTGTGGTAGGCAGTGTTCAGTGAGTGCTGAAGGTGTCAGCTCAGAGACGAGGTTCTTGTGCTAGGCCAGAGTCTGGTCCACCTGTTGAGTCTCCTCTGTCTCACCTGTATCTGGAGGTTCACTTACCAGGCTTGTGGTCTCGGTTGGGGACTTCATTGTGGCCTCTGCGGTACCTCAGGGTATCCGCGGGGTTGTAAAAGGTAGTAAAAGGTAGTAAATGAAATTAACACAAATTAAGGCCATTAAAAAGTATTAAAAAGTAATAAACGTCATCTGACGAGGTATTAAATTTTTTAAAACCTACACAACTATATTTTTCCCTTTCTGGCGTCTTAAAAAAGGTCTGTGAATTTATTTATCTTTTCTAATTTTATGTTCCAAGTAGGACCTTAGCTAAAACAAAGACGTCATATCGTCAGTCAGTGTGCGCGCGCACCTACAGCTGGCCGAGGCTGATCATGTCTGTAAAAAGAAACAGGAAAGAGGAGCGCGACTTTATCTTCCGACATTTAACAAGAAATTTACCTAAACAATTGTTTGTTAGCTCGAAATTATAGCAAAAGGTGTGTCTCAGTCTAACGTTTTCTTAATAAATGTACTTTAATGGTTAAATCGGCTTTATTTAAAAAAAAAAAAGTGTCGCTGCCTGTGCACCGTGATCGCTCAGCGGTGAAAACAGGAAAAAGGAGCGCGGCTCGTTTCGCCGTCATTTAACAAGAAAAATACCTAAACAATTATTTGTTAGCTCGAAATTATAGCAGAGGTGTGTTTCTGTCTATCATTTTCTTAATAAATGAACTTTAATGGTCAAATTAGCTGCATTTCGCCGGGGCGGTGCAGCTGGCTGTTGGATTGAAGCAATGAGCAGAGAGGTGGGGAGTATGGCAGGTCGATTGGGTCATTAATAGCTAATGAAGATTCTCAGTCATCCAGGACATGGTGAATTCTAAAAAGTGCAATAAAAAAAACAAATATAGTATAATAGTATAATAAATAAAGTCCAATTGTTTTTGTCTTGAACTTTTTTTAATTTGTCATTAAAGGCACGTTTTCCTATTACATGATACAACAGCCAACAGCATGCCATACCCTATGGGGCCATCAGGAACTGCAGGTTTTTTTTTTCAGTCAGAATGAATGGAAACGGCCATATTTCAGTCAAATGGTTTATAAATATGGGGGGAAAAAATCTATAAATATGTCACTTCGTCCTATAAGTTGCAAGGCATGTAAATTATGCAAAAAACTGCAACTTACAGGATGAAAAATACAGTAGTTATTATTTTTCTCCCTCTCTTTTTGAATTATGCATGTGTTCAGTGTTGAATTATTTTAACTAAACTGTTCTGTTTTCAAGTTTACAGTTTTTTGTTTGCCATTAGAGATATGCTGTGTGTGGGAACAATTAAACTTTTTCTCTTGGGTTAGATTTAAATAACAAATAGGTCAGTGCTTTTATTGAGGCAAGAAGCAAATTGATGTACTGTATCCAGTAATTGTTATAAAACTACATTTACTACCAAAGTTTAGGAAGAAAATGACAGTAATCTTATCACTTTACAATTAGTTGCATGGAACTGAAATACAACAGGTTGCCGCTACGGTTACAGCTCGGTGCCGTGATGGTATTAAAAAATATTTTGATGGTATTAAAAAGGTATTAAAAGGTATTAAATTCAACTCTAGAATTTCTGCATATATCTGAGTGGTGAAGGCTGCACAGAAGTCTGTGGGAGTCAGTCTCCCCACCATCACAGACATTTACACCTCCAGATGCAGAAAAAGAGCCACCTGCATCATGAAAGACCTCACTCACCCAGCACACTCACTCTTTGCACCACTCCCCTCGGGACGGAGGTTGAGGAGCATCAAATGTAGAACCACTAGACTGAGAAACAGCTTCTACCCTGAGGCTGTCAGACTCATGAATAAATAAATAATAAGAATAAACACTGCAAAATGTCACATCATACTGATACTGTACTGATCTGTTTCTTGTTGCTGCGTTCATCTGTGACCATCTGCTCATGTTCGTGCTGCTGTTTATAATGATGTTTTTCTACTACATTAGGGCTTAGTGTATTACTAGCTGATGTGATGTCTCTCTTAGTTAATCCTAGATGTTATTATTGTATTTCTCTTGCATTTGTTGTTGGATGTAACTGGGACCCTGTGTACATAATCTCGTTTTCAACACATGTACTACATGCGGTGCAAATGACAATAAATTCTCTCTGACTCTGATATACCCTGTACCTGTTGTTATACAGTCAGTGTCCTGACCTTGTGGAGGCACCTCGAATGGCAGGGGCTTGCTCACTGTGGCCCACATTGTTTGATCACCATAATTTATAATCGCGTCGAAACGGTTTATAAAATCTTGGCCAACCAAAAATGGAGTCTGGAGTGAGTCAAGTTCAGACACATATACCGGGTGTTATAGTGACATTTTGCCAATCTGTATGTGAACCATGGCTATAGCTGTCGTCCTCGTCTTTGCGAGGCCCTGTAGCACACCATCAGTGTATGTCACAAAGTGTATT
Organism: Garcialebias charrua; assembly: GCA_038048925.1. NCBI lineage: Eukaryota > Metazoa > Chordata > Actinopteri > Cyprinodontiformes > Rivulidae > Garcialebias > Garcialebias charrua. The sequence goes on from JBBPBX010017489.1 coordinate 20,935, forward strand.
TGCCTGTCAACACCGTTAGTGACGGTCCTTAGCTCCTCAAACACTTCGGCTGACATGATAGACACGTCTGAGCCGCAAACCAGGAGTGCTTCTTTCGCGAGGACCCCTTCCAGTGTGAGTGGCAGGTAAGCTCTCTTAGCTATCCCCCTTTTGATAAAGTTACACAGAAACCGTTTAGGTTTTTTCACACGTTTCTGTGTACGTGTGACTGTGTAACCGTTGTCGCTGTCAGTATCATGATGGCTGTCTGTCTCATGACCGTCGTGATGTTGATAATCAGCAATGTGTTTGCTGTCAGCATCTTTGTCAATGTTGACGCTGTTGCTGTCAACTGTGTGCACTGAGTCATTGCAAAAGGTAGTGTTGCGTGTCGTTGCACCAGGTTTAACAACATTGTTTGTGTTATCGTCAAGGACAACTTCACACGTTGTGTCAGCTTGGTCAACCACTGTAACATTCAAATCATTTGACAAACAACTCACAACCTCAGTCACGTCCACGCGCGGAGGCGTCGTTTCCATAATCTGGAGCTTGTGTGACTCTTGGCACGTCTCGAACTGTGCAGCTCGAGGTGCAGGGGCAGGAGGGTCGCTTCTCGGGGTTACTTGTTGGGACCGACCATTCTTCAATGTGTCAGACTGCCCATGCAACCTCCTTCGAGCTTCACCCACTGTGAGACTCGGGGTTACATGTTGGGTCCGATCATAGATCAATGGTTCACGGTGCCCATGCAACCTCCTTCGGATTTCACCCACTGTGAGACCCAGAAGAGAACTCTTTTGGTTCGATCCGAACCATCTGGGTTCACCTAGAGAGTCATCACCTGCCTTTTGTGGTTCTTTGCTCATCTCAGGGTTTTCAACCTGAGGTGAAAGAGGAGCAAAACTCCCTTTGAACCGATCAGAGTCACTGTTCCAGCTGGATAAAATCAGTTGTTTGTTATCATGAAAATCCTGTTTACTTTCGCAGTCTATAGGAGAGGGAACCTCTTCTATTTTCTGCGAGTGGGATGTGACCTTTTGACCTGGGCACACCACTGAGGGTGTTTCTCGTTGTTTGAGCATGTCAAAAAATTCCACAGCACATTGTTTAATTTCTGCCATTGTACTCTCTTTGCAATTAACATGGAAGCGAACACATTTCCTTATGAAAGGAATTAGATTAAAAGTGAAAAGACTTTTAAACTGTTCATCTTCCTCAATTCCTCAATGTAACTTTTATTACTTGTGTTATTTTAGTATGTAGCATTTTTTATTTTTTTTGCATTGCCTTCTTTTATTGCTGTTGTTTCTTATTCTATTTTCATTGATTTATTGTTCCTGCTTATTCATCTTTTTATCCTGTTAAGCACCTTGGTCAATGCAAGGCATTGTAGGAAGGTGCTATACAAATAAAGTTTATTATTATTATTATTATAATTCCAGGGACAGTTATGTCCTTGGTGTAAGCAGTTAGGAGCCTGTCGTAAAACACCAGGGGATGTTCACCTGATTCTTGAAGGACGTGCTTTGCAGCTAAGTACCTATCAAATGATGAAACAGGCCCCCCTGTTGTTGATGAACCTGTTAGACTGTCCATCTTTGTACTGATTTTCTGTGAAAAATCAAGTAAAATGGTTCTTATTTTACGGTGTGCGTATAAATCATCACCTTTAATGTAGCCCTGAGTAAATCAAAACCAACCAGCCTCCAGGTGTGTGTTTCACTGTGTTCAATAAAACAACAGTTACTAACCAACCCAATCTGATCGCTGTTTTAACTACACCAACGCACACAAAAGTGATCTGATTTAAATGCAAGGTGTCTCTGTAAAATGATGTGAAAACAAATAAAAATCAATGATTTTTATTAATTTGTCGACCTGTGACAAGGTCAAACAAAGTCGGCAAATTTTGTGTGATTTTTGTGAAAATCAAGACAAAAGATGCCTCATGTGTTATTTTAAACTTGCAGTCTAAAATAAAGTGTGACAGACAGTTAGTTTTGCACAGAATCTAAGATAAAAGTGTCAAGTTTTATCAAAAAGCAGACATGTCTGTCTGAATTCTGTGTAACTGTTCTGCCATCAACATTTGATTTTCTGCGAAAATCAAATTAAAAGGAGCTGTGAGTACAATATTTCAAATTGTTCCTGTTTAAAACAGGAACGTTCAAACATGTACAAATTACAGGAAGACTGCGTCTTCTAATGTAACCAGCAGATGGGGTGTGCAACGCTGGATGAGTTTATCACAGCGACTGCAATTTCTCTATCTGACCGCTATAAAGGCGCTGTTGTCGCCTGTGAGCGCAGCCCTGAGCTGCAAACATTCACAGACGTCTAACAACGGATCAAAACATCAATCAGACAGACCCAGAGCCCTGACGTGACAAAACTCTAGAACCCCAGTCTCACAAAAATGAAATTATGTGAGTAAAATCGGTTGGACTGTGAAACATTTTAAACTGCGTTTAAAAGAAAAAAGGTCGGTCCTTCAAAGTAGTTGCAGCCGCCGGTGTCACGTGACCTGGTCACATGGCGGTCCATAGTTTCTGAACAACGTACTCATACATCCACTCAAATCTCAAAAACACCGCGATGAAGCAGTCTTCAATGACAGTAATGGACAAAAAAGCATGAAAACTTGTCTGGGACAGTCAGCTGAAGTGAAAGTAGATGAGCAAGCGTCAACACTTACAGCGTAAGCGACCAAACACAGCGAAGACAGAACAGTAGTTCAAAAACCCAAGTGTTCATGGGAAATGGAGTCTTCTTAACCGTACGCCACTCACGTGCGACGTGCCGTTCGAGCGGTACGTTCACGGACCTGCGGTCTTTTGAACTTTAGCGAGGAACAGACTTTTAACGTTCTAAAACACCTATAAATATTGCAAAACACTGCGGTTAAGCCAGTCTTCGACGATATCACGTGCATAGAAACAAACAACACAGAGAAACTGTCAGAAATGTGTGCAAAAATGAATCTTGACAACCAGCAGTCTCACAGAACCAACTTCTTTGAACACAACACACAATGGACCAATCACAGCGCTTTAAGCAGCCATTTTGCTCCGGTAATGCCAACTTTTAGCTCGACCCGAAGTTCTGGACACTCTTTCACAAAATAAACGACTATTACACCACAGACAATTCTGCTAACGAGCTAAACACATCCAGGCTAGCTCCCACGCCTCCCAAAGAAGTCAGTACGTCTAACTGTGTAAACAACGGACTTTACGTCTATCGGAACCGGAACCCGGTCCAAAGCTGAGTTGGTTCAATAGAACCTCAGCAAACCAAACGTTGTAACAGATTAGGAACAATGGAGCAGCAAATGTGTGAAACAGACGTTCAACAGTAACCCGCACATGTAATAAAATGAAGCAGTGGTGACGCGGCGGTCACAAAATGGAAAATGCATGCAGCCTCGTGACACGTTATGAACGTCTCACAAACACAGACACAACATTTATCACTCATCAGCTTCAAACATACGTTGAGATGTGAAAGAAAAAATAATTCTACCGGGAAATTATCCAGACAATGCCACGATTAGCAACTCCCGGACACTCCACCAGCCAGAACCATCTAAACCCAAAACCAGGCTACAGAACTAAGCCAACACGTTATGAGCACGTAGACTACAAAAACAAAACAAATCAATAACCGTCTTAGGGACTCGTACGAGCCACCAAATTGTAGATAATATGCTAATTTGGCAGACCTGGGACCAGCAAATTGCAAAGGAATATAGGTGAATACGTCAGTTTGCTGAGTTACCTATATTTTTGATGCCAGGTCTGAGCAGGTCTTATCTGCACAAACCTTTCACCAATTCGCGAGTTCACCCTTTTTCCGGTATTAAATTGTTTTACTATGATTAGCCAGAAAATGTAATTTCACAAGAGACTTCAACTTATGTTTGTCTACCAGAAAATAGACCTTTTATTGAAACTATCACAAAATTACATTAAACATTTGTATCGATATTAGCTCTGATTGACTAAACTACTTGACAATAATTCAAATTAAAACAAACAGACAGTTAGGAACCTTTCTGTTGGCACATTACTTAGTTTCACTGTGTAAGAAAAAGGAAGAAGTAGGAGGAAGATTAAAGAGTGGAAAGCTAAGTTAACTAAAGTTAATTATTTTGAAATTTACAGGGTGGCACCTTCCTATACGGATCCGGCTGTACCTCCGACACGTGCAACATACAAACAAGCCTCTTTACCTGGTGACGATAGTCCCTTGGAGGTGAGGACAGAGAAGTTTGTGGACACTAACGGACTGTGTTGTCCAGCTCACGTCCAGCCGACTTAGTGCGTGTAGGGCTGTGCGATACGACGATATATATCGTGGGGACGATAGAAACGTGTCTATCGTGCTACTTTCCTTCTATCGTCTCTATCGTGATAAATAAGAATAAAAAAATAACTGTCGCAAAGAAGCTTCATATGGGGTTTTGCGAGATGACGGCGCTGCTTTATGTTTGACGCACGCGCGGGTTTGCGACACATGCTTTACGTTGTTAAACTCGAGAGCAACAGAGCCGCAGGCGCATGAAGCCGGTGTCTCAACAAGGAGAAAACAGCTGCACAGGCAGCCCAAGAAGAACTTTTACCAAAAAGAGGGGGAAGCTCACCTTGTTAGCTTCCATTATTTCACTCCGCTGAAACTCGGAGACAAAATGGGTCCAGAGGACACAAACCCAGAGTCCAACCGAGTCCGAACTCGGGTCCAGTTAACCAATACAAAACAGACCAGAGACACAACAGAACCGCAATCAAACGCAACGTTTTCTCTTTTCTGTTTCTTGCTTTGTTTACTCAAACTTCAGAGCGGATTTCTTCTTCGTGAGTTTCATTAGCAGCTGTTGTTTTACCGCCACCTGCAGGAAAAATTTGGACCAAAGTAGAAAAGGAGTTGTTTGTTTGTTAGTTTATTCATTTTATAATATGAAATACAACAATTAACGTATTCATAATAGAAAAAAATAAAAATAAAATGAAAGGTAGCAGATGAAGAATAAATCTTATTAAATCTGCTCCTTATTCATCTAATAACAGTTCAAACAATATTTTCTATAATAACAAAATAAGTAAATAACTCAGTCAATTTTCAATTCACATATATCACACATTAAATTAGATTCATTTATATTTTTTTTAGCAATTCATTTTTTACCAGTTTCTTAAATACAAGGAATGATTTGGCTTCCTTAACATTTGTCATTTGGCATTAAGTCATTCCATAATCGTACTCCTTGAATTAAGGTAGATCTTAGGTAGATCTAGTTTCTACTTTGGTCCAAATTTCCTTGTTCTTTTTGTTCACATTCTTATAATTGTAACTATCTGTAGTAAAATAATAAAATAAAAAAACTTTGGTCCAAATTTTTCCTGTACACACACACACACATCGTGTTGTATATATCGTGATATATATCGTTATCGTGATATAAAAAAGTCCATATCGTGATATATGATTTTTTCCATATCGCCCAGCCCTAAGTGCGTGTATAGCTGCTTCAGATGAGCCGGAAGCACGCTTTCACCGGCAGGAACAGAACCAAGCGCGCTGACTGATTTCAAAATAAAACTTCAGAAAACAAATTCTTTCAGAGATGAGTGCTTTGAGACACAGTAAGCTTTACTGTGACTCCAGCTGAGATGTGGGTCTAGTTGACACAATGACCGGAACGTTTTCCAGCTTTCCAGAGGAGAAAAACCAAGTTGTTAGTTAGTACTCCCCATCACACTAAAGGGAAAAGCAGGAAATCTCCCTTTATATGGGAGGCGGGGTCTTCCCCACCTCCTTAATGACTACTGGCTGGTTTAACAAAATAAAAGATGGAGTTTGATTCCATAGGCAGAAGGGCTCTGAAGGACGACAGGAAAACTGTTTACATAAACGACCAGATGCACTGGCCTGTTGATAGCTTTGTCTAGCACGAAGACAAAACAGAAAAGGAAGTAACAGTTTTTCCCTGACTCATGTCTTTAGATTCAGAGCACACGTTATATTGTAGAATGAACCAGCAGAAGGACAACTCATGCAAGTAACAGATCATCATTGAAATGACAAAAATATACTGTTGATCAATTCTGAATTAACACACATTAAAAAGAAAGTTCAATCTGATTAATTGGTGTCCATTAATTCAAAATAATTGTAACGAAGACAGTGTCCACTCGTCTCCTTGAGATGCCCAAGAAAGTGTAACACTGAGAGTTTCAGAGAGATGTACTTGAAGGTCAAGACAGATGGCCTGTATCACTACATAAACAACAAGGGTTATATATCTTTTCTTCTAACCCCGGCAAAATCTTCTTTCCTTTTTTTTTTCTTTCACATATTTTTATTGATATTTTGCATATAGAACAAAGGTATTTACAAATTCGAGGGTATAAAAGTGTTGAAGATAACCAAACTATTCACACCTTTGACTCTAACATGCCTTTTTTTCCCCCAGGAACACCAAACACATACAGAACACCTCCAATAGTGAAACACAGTAAAGTGAAAGTAGTAGTAAATAAAATATAAAACAATAAATTGAAATAAATTGAAATAACTTTTAAGTAAAAAAAATAAAATTAAATAAATTAAAAAAGAAATAAAAAAGAAACCTAGGTGTGCAGGGGAATTTGTATTTCTACATTAAAGCAACAAATTCCATAAATGGCTGCCAGATAGAGTAGAATTTGTTCAAATTTCCAGATTTAGTATATCTAATTTTCTCCACTTTCAAAAAGGACATGACCTCATTTATCCACATTGTGCTGGATGGAGTTTTAGTTGATTTCCAATTACAAAGAAGGTGACGCCTAGCGATCAAGGAAGTAAAAGCTATCACCTTCAACTCTCTTGTGGAGTATTGACTATATTGCTCCGGGAGACCGAATATGACAGTATAAGCCGAGATGTCAATAGTTTTCGAAAGTACAATCGATATGGTATGAAAATAAATTTGCCAGAAGTTCACAAGGGCTGAGCACGAAAAAAACATATGTGTAAGATTGCAGGGCGAGCCTCCACAGCGGTCACAAACATCTATTACATTAGGGTAGATCCGTGCCAGTCTAGATTTTGAGTAATGACATCTGAATATTACTTTGAACTGTATCAGACTCAGGCGGGCACATATAGAGGTATTATGAATAGCCATCAGAGCTTTCTCCCACCAGTGATCATCAAAAACTAGCCCCAATTCCTGCTCCCAAGCTCTCTTAGTGCTTGTGGTTAAAAACACATCATATGATTGAATAGAATTATAAATCTTTGAAATTAAGGACCCTTGCAATGGGTTAAGTTGTATAAATTCGCTCCACGGCTGTTCAGGAGGCAGATGAGGAAAATTAGGAAATAAGGATTTTGCACAAGCTCTTATCTGAAAATATCTAAACAAATGAGAGGGTGGGAGATGAAATTTAGAAGCTAAATCAGTGAAAGAGCAAAACAACCCTTCTCTAAATAAATCTTTGAAACATTTTAGTCCTTTATTCTGCCATAAGGAGAATGTTGGATCAGTAAGAGCAGGTTTAAACAATGGGTTTTTTAAAATTGGGGTCAAGACTATGGGGTCTGTAAATTTAAACTGTTTCCTAAACTGAAACCATATCCGGAATGTATCTACAACTATGGGGTTGGTAGTTTGGCCTGAGGGATTCACAGAAGTTGGACCTGTAAGCAAAGCTGAAAGTGAAGCTGAGGGACATGAATATATTTCTAATTCACACCAGGTTATATCAACGGGATTAGACCAGAAAGCAATTTTGTTAATATTAGCTGCCCAGTAATAAAATCGAAAATTTGGTAAGCAAAGACCACCATGAAACTTACAGTTCTGAAGTGTTTTTTGTCTTACTCTGGGTGTTTTGCCGTTCCACAAAAAATTACCAATAGCTGAATCTAAAGAATTAAAAAAACTTTTTGGTAAAAATACAGGTAGACATATAAAAAGAAACAAAAATTTTGGCAGGATGTTCATTTTAACAGTACTTATTCTCCCTATCAAAGAGAGTGGGAGGGATTCCCATTTTTGAAAGTCTTTTTTGATGTCCACCAAAAGTGAAAGAAAATTTTTAGAGTACAGAGACTTAAAAGATCTGGTTATGTTGACCCCAAGATATCGAAAACCTGAAGGGCATAGCTTAAAAGGGACATCCGATTGGGAGAGTTGTAAGGCCAAGTGGTTAACAGGATAGCATTCACTCTTGATGACATTAACTTTATACCCTGAGAAATGGGCGAATCTGTGAAAAAATTTCACAATTGCGGGACAAGTTCTTATTGGATCAGTAACATATAGAAGCAAATCGTCTGCATATAATGACAATCTTATTTCTGTATGGCTCCTGATGATTCCATTAACACTTGGAGAGGATCTCAAAAAAATACTCAAAGGCTCTATTGCAAGTGCAAACAAAAGGGGCGATAGGGGGCAACCTTGTGTAGTGGACCTACCCAGGGTCAAATTAAGGTTTTTGAACTGTCCAGTGATGACCTTTACTGACCTCTCAGTAAAGCAAGACATTTACTACAAAATCATTCATTTAGCTATAATCTGATAACATAGTCACCAAAAAGAGACTATTTCTATCTTTGATTTTAGGTTCTAATGTGATCAAAAGAATAACTTTTGTCATTTTCATGATGTGTGCTTTTAAGCTGTGTCATTCTGTAAGAGTTAAACTGTGTTCACTGCTGTGTTTAAAGGTGAAGCCTTCGGGTCACAGAGACCGGACGGTTTTGTTTAGAAACTCAGAGACAGTCTCATGAGCAGGGCTCCAGCTTTATCTATCTTTTTCCTAAACATTTCTCTCTGCTGCTGCTTGTAACCTTGGGTCCTGATAAGACAAGTGAACTCCTCGACTGGTCCTTCCTTAAGTACTAGTCCTAAGTTTTGCTGTCACACTTGAGAGTCGGCAAGAGTCCGAGAGAGTTGCTGGGAACTTCCAAGAGATGTGAACTTTCCCAAGAGCTGGACACGTGTGGTCAAGAGCTAACGACCGGCGTCTTCAGCTAAGGACTGATAACAGGCTGTTATGAGTCTACTTCGAACAAGCGTAAGATCAAGAACTTTGTCTATTCCTTCCTGGAATAAGTTTATCTTGAAGTCAGAGGCCTGAAGCTGACATATTCTCTGATGACCAAGCAAAACCAGGAGACGTTGGAGACGTAAACCAGAACCTTGCTTGAAGGTATCGTACTGGTCCCCACAAGGATCCGTGCATCTGAAAGGCTACAAGGTCACCTCTTACCGGGCGGTCGTCAAAAGGTAAAGAGCTGTTTACAAAACGTACCTGGATTTTAGCAGAAGTCGGAGGAGAAGTGTCACTCTGGTATCATGCTCATGATAATTTCTTCTTAAATCTTTCCTCCTATTTCTTTCCCCTCTCAATCTAAGCTGGAAACTATTTTTTAAGTTAAAGAGCCCACAGACTAAATATGTTTAACATCTAGTATTTATGTCTGTTGTGTTAAATTTAAGTGTGCTGACGTATTTGAATTGAAAGAAAGTGAAATCATGTCAATCAAGTGTAATGGTGTTAATTTAGTTGATTTATTTTAAATAAATGATAGTGTCTCTTTGACATATCAAACTAAGTTAACGTCTTTGTCACTTAATGGCTCTGTTTATTTATCCATCATAAAGATCACAGAGATATTGGGTAAACTGAAAAAGAACAGAATCATCCAAGGGTCGCCTCCTCTGCGTCAATCGAGGGATCCCCTCTACATGCTGATTATGAAAACAATTGTTGCTGATCAATCAACAAATTTACTGCTGTGGAATTACCGCTGTGGATTATAAGACTTTGCTTTCCAAGGGATCACAGACTTTGTCTTCCAAAGGATTAAAGGCTTTTCGCAATGGGATTACCCCCGAACAGTATGGAATTTCCAAAAACTTTATGGGATTATAATTTTTGATTTTTCTTTTCCACTTGCTGGATTACTTCAAGATCAAAGACAGTTCAAGGTTTCCTTTCGTGTTGGACCCCATCCCCAAGGACTGGCGATGGCTTCCAAAAGGGGGGAGATGTAGTGGACCTACCCAGGGTCAAATTAAGGTTTTTGAACTGTCCAGTGATGACCTTTACTGACCTCTCAGTAAAGCAAGACATTTACTACAAAATCATTCATTTAGCTATAATCTGATAACATAGTCACCAAAAAGAGACTATTTCTATCTTTGATTTTAGGCTTAGGAAACCTTTGATTTTATTCTAATGTAATCAAAAGAATAACTTTTGTCATTTTCATGATATATGTTATATGCTGTTATTCTTTAAATGTGAAACATCAATGTGTCATTTCTGCAAGTGAAAAGGTGTCAAAGTTCAGCTAAAATGTCAAACTGACTTACACTGAAATTGTTTTTGTCGAGTTTCAGCTAAAACTCTCATCTAGCGTCTGAAAGTCTCTCACTCAGATACTTTTCCTAAACAATTTCCTTCTCTGTGCTGAATTTCACCTTGAATAGTGATAACAAGTGGACCAATGAAAAAGAGACAAGTTTCTCTCCTCTCTAAGTCTCTTTTTAAGTTCTAACTGTGCGGAAACGCTTCAGTCTTTGAATGGACAGAGAGTTTGAATGGACAGAGACCTGAAAGCTCTCTGCCTTGCAGCTGGTCAAGCTTGGTCAAGAGCCAAAGACTAACTTGTCAGCTAGAACTGATGGACGCCTCCATCCAGTTCCCCGAGCAAAAGCTCCAAAGTTCCTAATGAACTTTCTTTGAGAAACATCTCGTCTTGAAGTCGGCCAGAAGCTGCCACATGTTTCTGACGGCTGACGCGGATCCGAGGAGACGTTGGAAGTAAACGACCAGTTCAGACGTACGAGGGCCGGAAGGACTCTGTGCACCTGGGAGGCTGGTGATATCTTTATCAGACGCATCGTCAAAAGGTAAAGAGCTGTTTACAAACGTACCTGGGATTTAGCCGAAGTCGGATGGAAAGTGTCATCTCTGGTTACACTCGAGATAAATAACTTAATCTCTCCAACCTCTTATTCCTCCTTTTCCCTTTCCCTCTCAATCTAAGCTGGAAACTATTTTAAGCTGAAGAGCCCTCAGACTAAATATGTTTAACATCTAGTATTTATGTCTGTTGTGTTAAATCAAGTGTGTGATGTGTGTTAAATCGCAAGAAGGTGAAACCCTGCCAATCAAGTGTAATGATGTTGATTTAGTGATTTATTTTAAATAAATGGTAGTGTCTTCTGGCATACCAACTAAAGTCAACGTTTACTGTCACTTAATGGCTATGGTTCTTTATCCATCACAAAGATCACAGAAATATTGAATAAACTGAAAAAGAAGAGAATCCGTGAAATTACTATTCAATCTGAATAAGTAAATTAAGGTAAAAAGGAGGTCAGTATTAAACTGACCCCCTCAAACCCTTTACATCTGGTGGCCCGTCGTGTTTTCTGAAAGTTTATTGATGTATCTGTGATCTCGTGAACTGTAACGTCATGTTTGCATATTGGGATCCAAGTTTTAGACTCTAACAGATTAATTATTTTGGCTGGAAAAGTGTTCAGAACGATTGCAGGACTGCAGTTAATGACATTTGAAGCTGAAGTTGTTATTTGTTCAACTTTTGAAACGCTATAAGTAGTTTGGTGGGGATCTGTCTCGCTGTGTGGGAAGTGTCTGGTGGTTCTGATAAGGACCCGGTCCAGATTACGTTGCACAAGCTGAGGCAATCTCACTGGCTGCAAAATGACCGCCGAGTCAAAAGCCTGAAAGCTATAATTTAACATCTACAAGATTGCTGTTGTGGTATTTTACATTTTAAAGAAGGTCGAAGCAGCATATATGTTAGAACGTTGTCGGATAATGGGTTCTGACCCGAGTTTTCTGCTCCTCTAACGTGGACCAGAACCGACCTTGAGTGACTCCGTGAGAGTCTGTGTTGTTCAACAGCTGCAGTGCTGGGTTACTGAGCGTAACTAAGTTGGCCTGTCTAGATGTTCGCCGCATGTTTCAGAATTTTGGAAAGTTAATTCGTAGCGTTTGAGTTGTTTTAAGAGTCTATAAAGTTGTGTTCTGTTGTGCTAAGCTAACGTTAAAGAGCTACGTGTCCTAGTACACGTTTGTTTATGAGCTGTGATTGGATGAAACGAGAGCTGTGAGCTGTCAATCACTCGTGGCGAACGCTGATTCGCTGTAGTGGGAACGCACGCCGTTGCGACCAACCCACTTTGTCGTCATTTCCGGTACTACATTGGTCGAAGGTAAGAAAAACTACATTTACCATGAACGCTTGGAATGAACTACAACCGCTGTGATTGATTGGTTGACGTCACGTATCTGTGTAGCGAGCTCCGCCTCGCTCAGCACAGCAGAGCTGGTGACGCGCTGCGTCGACCCGCCTATTTGTGTCGTCATTTCCTGATGCACTTTGAGTGACACGCAGACCCAGTTCACACACACACGGAGAAAAGAGATTTCACTAAAAGTTTAAAAAACTCATTTAAAGCCATCTAAACTGTCTATCAACATAAATTTGTCTCTGACAAGACCGCAGTTCGAGCGTTTATCACGAACATACTAGAAACTAACTCTAAAAGGTAGTTTTCAGTTAAATACTGAATGAAATAATTCAGTCTCCACGTGATAAATTAAGACTCAAAGCTGCCCCCTGTTGGTTAAAAGACGTTGACAGATGAGTTTTCTCAAATACATCATGAGAAGTCAGCATTTTTATGGTGAATTACCAGCTTTTAAAATTGTTCTGTACGCAAACAAAAACTCCTGTTTATTCTAAATACAAATTTTAGAATAACAGAGGTACAGACAAACAATTTATGCTCATTTTAAATACTGAAGAGATTTAAAATAACACTCAAAAAGCGTTTTTTATTTGATTTTCAAATTAAATTAAAAAAAAAAAAATGATGGAGAACAGAGAAATTTCCACATTAAGCTCTTCACATCTCTGAATTTTAAACAGAATTGTTGTACATCTGTACACTTTTAGTTAAAATTGGCATTTTTAACGTTTTTCTGTGCACAATCATTACTGTACTGTTATGCTGAGCGCACGAACACTCGTTTATTTTAAATAAAAAATTGTTTAAAATAACGAACAGAACGTCCTTTTTCACTCCTGATAACTGTCAAATGCAGTACAAAATAAGTTTCACTGAGACTGCAAGACATCTTTTTAAAGGCATGCTCAAGCAGCATCCTGTCACATTTTAGTGAAGTCATTGCATTTAAGTCAGCCCTCTTTTATAAGCGTTTGAGTAAGAAAAAACGGAAATCAGGCTGCTTGGGTTAGTTAGTAACTGTTGTTTGAACGTAAGTTCTATTTTAAAGTTAACACTGCAAGAGTGCATTTAACTTTTACAAAGTTCATTGAGGGTAAAAACCTGAAAAAAGGTACCTATGAATACTTATTACACAGTGAAACGCGTAAACCTCAGCTGATTAGTTTATTTGACTCAGTGCTACATTAAAAGTGAATATTTATTTGCAAACACTAACATGAGAACAATCTTTTGATTTTTTTCACACAAAATCAAAACTAAAAGATGGGAGATAACAATTATGATCAAGCTTTACAGCTGCTCACAGCAAAGCTTGAATCGTTAAGGCTTAGTAACATTCGCAGAAGAGAAACTTTTCAACAAGAAAAACTTAAGTTAAAACGTGAGATCAAACGAAATCAAAACAAAAAGATGGGAGATAACGATTGTGATGAAGCTTTACAGCTGCTCACTGAAATACTTGAATTGTTAAGGCAAGATAACATTCGCAGAAGAGAAAATTTTCAACAAGAACAACTTGAGTTAAAAAGTGAGATTGAGCAATTAAAAATAAAACGGCGTGCTATAAATGGTTTTGATGTTCGTCAACTCCCTGACCCGATCTGGTTAAAAACAAAACCAGAGCGTGAACTACATTACCAAGACAAGGTCAAATCCCACTCGCTGGAGCTGGAAGGGACAAGTTCATCAACTCCCTCTCCTAAAAAAGGCGAGAAGAAACATGTTTTTCGAACTAAAAAACCACGACATGAAGGTGTCCGCTGGAACAATGACCCGAAGTGGTTAAGAGACCCAATATGGTTGAGAAGGACGAGCACACGCCCTGTCCCTGCACCTCGGACAAAGCTGCCCGAGATAAGCAAAAAACCACAAACGGTGGATGTCCGCTCTTTAAGTGACCCTCCGCGGTCTACACCGAGCAAAGGCCCTGCCCCTGCACTGCGGACTGGACAGTCCGGGAGTAGCAAAAGGTCACAAAAGTTCCAGGAAAGAGGCAACATACCTCTAAGCTCTGAGGAGATAGTGGACATAAGTTGGTTGTTTGAAAACTTGAATGATATAGAGGATGACCAAACTGGTACATTGAGTGACCTTGTCTTTGATAACTCAGAGCACATGGATAACTCAGAGCACACAGTTAGTGACAACAATAGCAAACGACAAAGAGAAAAACTTCTCAAAAGAGGCCTTGAGCTACAACATCAGTTTAAACAATCAGTGATGAAACAGTGCGCTGTAACTGCTGTTGAGGCTCACATGCAAAACAAAACACCCTCTGAGGTGTGCCCAGGTCAAAAGGTCGTATCCCAGTCGCAAAAAAGCGAGAATAAACACCGTCGTCTCAAAGGTCCTCTGACCTCAGAAGAGGCAGAGAACATGCGTCGGTTGATAAAAGAGTGGGATGATACTAGCGAGAATGAACACTATCGTCTCAAAGGCCTTCTGACCTCAGAAGTGGTGGAGAACACGCGTCGGTTGTTAAAAGAGTTGGATAATACTAGCAAGAATGAACAAGATTTTCAAACTGACATACACCGAAATGTTGGTACCAGTTGGAACAGTGACTCAAAATGGTTTAAAGGGAGCCCCGCCCCTGAAGCACCTCAGATTGAAAAATCTGAGACAAGCAACGAACCACAAAAGGTAGGTGTTCACTCTCTAAGAGACCCACAACGGTTCAGATCGAACCAGATGGGTGAAAACCAAGGTCCATCGGTGGGTGGACTTCAAAAGAAATTGAAGGATGAGGACCTATACTCATGTAACTATGCGTTGTCCCAACAGACACCCCCGAGCCTTGGAACTGCACCTCCCGCGCCTCGAACAGAACAGTTCAAGACAGGCAAAGAGTCACGAATGTCCCGGAATAATGGCCCAACACCTCTATGCTCGGAAGAGACAGAGGAAGTAAGTAGTTTGTCGGTAGATTTGAATGTTACTGTGCTTGACCAACCTGATACAATGAGTGGCGTTATCATTGATAATGACACTATCAACATTGACCAACCTGGAGCGATGTGTAGCACTGTCTTTCACAAAGACTCAGAGCACACAAATAACTCAGCGCACACTACTACCAACATTGCCATGGATGTTGACAGCAAACCAATTGCTGACACACAACAACATCCTGAAGGTCATGATGCTGACAGCCAACAAGATGCTGACAGTAAACAAGATTACACAGACAGAGTCACACGTGAACAGAAACGTGGGCCAAGACCTGTGAGGTTTCTGTGTAACTTTATACAAAGGGGGGTGGCTAAGAAAGCTTACCTGCCTATCACACTGGAAGGTGTCCTTGAGCGTGAAGCCCTCCTGGATGGCAGTTCTGATATAACCATTATGTCGGCCAAGCTGTTCGAGGAGCTGAGGACCGCCGCTAACGGTGTTGACATGCAAATACCCTTTGAGAAATGTGCTATTGAGCTACAGGGTCTCGCAGAGACGAGAACAACCCTAACAGCTATGGCTATGGTTCACATGCAGATTGGCGAAATGACACTACGCCACCCGGTGTACGTGTCTAAACTTGACTCATTCCCATTTTTGGTTGGCCAAGATTTTATAAACCGCTTCAACGCGATTATAGATTATGGTCGACGGAAAATGTGGAGCACAGTGAGAAAACCCCTGCCAATAAAAGTGCTTCCTAGTTGCGATACAGACTGCCTAACCGCAGGTACCGCAGAGGACACAAGGGACTGCTCATCCGAGGACGAGAGCCCGGTAAGTGAACCTTCAACTACAGGTGAGACAGAAGAGACCCAAAAGTTGGACCAAACTCTGGCCCAACAAGAGAACCTCCTCTGTGAGCTGACACATTCAGCACTCCCTGACCACTGCCTACCACAGGTAGTGAAAGGTGTTGAGATCCACGGATCCCACACCGAAGACGCTGTACTGTCCTCTGAGACAGGTAATTCGGCAATCAACCAAGCTTTCGAGGAAACCTTGGTTCAAGGGCATCTGAGTCCAGAAGATGACAGTCAACCAAACGCTGACAGTCACTTGGACATCATTGTTGCAGATTACGAGGACCCCTCATCAGACAAGAAGGGGGAAAACTCACATTACCTACCACAGGTAGAGAAAGGTGTGGAGATCCAAGGACCCCACACCGAGGTTGCTGTACTGTCCCCTGGGACAGGTAATTCGGCTATCAGCCAAGCTTTCGATGAAACCTTGGTTCAGGGACATTTGTGTCTAGAACTAGTCAGAAATGACATAGTTTTTACAGACTCAAAGAGCCCCTCTTCAGTCAAGAAGTGGGAAGACACACACAACGACAGTGACCCGTCGCAGTCTGTACAATCAGACACACCTGCGACTGCGCCGACAGTTGTGACACACCTGAATTACACGGAAAGAGGTAAACGTAAGAAGATACGTTGGCCAAAACCTAAACGATTCCTGTGTACCGTCTTCTCTCAGCTGCGCGAACAGCTTAAACTAAACGGTGGCATCCTAACTTGTGCCCATGGACGGACGTCCTCACCTGTGCTCGTGGTCCCCCATGACCAAAGGGGGGTGATGTTAGGCCATGCCAAAGACAAAGATTTGAATGTACACCTCAGAAACACTTTTGCTTTCGCCCAGAAAAACCTGGAAAAATCCGCTGAAGGACGCAAGGCGTACTACGACCAGAAGGCCTCTCACAATGAACTCCAAGTGGGAGACAGAGTCTGGTACTATACGTTCGCCCCAGCAACCGGGAAAGGAGGGTCCGAGACCGGAACTCTCGCCCGCAAACTAATGCCCAGGTGGACTGGACCTCATCTGATAACAGACAAAGTGTCCTCAGTCGTCTACGAAATCAAAATCAGCAAAGGCCGCAAAGAGCCAATTGCTAAATGGGTACATCGAAATCAGATCAAACCTTACAAGGCGTTCAATGACTCCACAAAAGACAAAGATCTCACAAACACACCGACTTCATGGGATAATAAGGTCGTCCAAACACAAGTTAGTAAATAAACTAATCAGGTTTAAACTACCGTATTTTCCACCCTATAAGTCGCATTGTCCAATTTGAACTTAGAAACGCTAAGCCTAAAACCCACAACAAAAAACTAACCTTAACAACCGTTTAAATCCACGAGATTTAATTTGACCTCAGTCATAAAGTTGAGACCTGTTTTTCTTGTGTGTTGCACTTTGGAATCTGACGACAAGAGTGTGTCGAAGCAGTGAAACGTTGTTTCCTTGTTGTTTAGTCATTACTGTTGTCATTAGTTGAGATATTGTTTTGGTTCTGAACACTCCCAGCCAAAAAGGTTTTGTATTAACATTGGTTAATGAATGATATGGATTTAACTATGCCAACATGCAGTTCGTTTTGTTAAATCTCAATCGTCGAAGAGTCAATGTAGTTTAAAGCTACTCAAGGTACCATAAACTACACTGGTCTCATAATTTCTAAATTGAACCGATTCGATCGTTTCTATTCTAGATTATCTATTCATTTTGATGAGTCTCGCCATAGACTTCAAAATTTATTAGGAATACCAAATCCTACGTCGTTCGTCTAAAAGACAACAGACATTTAGATCAAACTATATTTCATTTTTATTTTAGTTTAACCTAAACTAAGTAATGAATGGAGGAATAGTTTGGAATTAGAGGCCTTCGTTACAGAAGCCCTCCAAAATTTTATAGGTACAGATCCCTATATCTAATTTTACAGAATTGATCCACCCCTTAATTGGTAATTGTAGCTGATCTAAACCATGATAGCTTACATACCAGGTGCATATAGGTAAGGCTTAATGTAAAATCCCAATCATAAGCCCACCTTAAAAAACCACATAATTGCATGACACATAGAACCAGAGTGGCACTGACTGGAAACCAACCAGCCAACAACCTTCGATGTGGGGACCTGCAGCTCCAACGCTTGGTCTTCAACCTTCATCCAAGGGTCGCCTCCTCTGCGTCAATCGAGGGATCCCCTCTACATGCTGATTATGAAAACAATTGTTGCTGATCAATCAACAAACTATGCTGTGGAATTACCGCTGTGGATTATAAGACTTTGCTTTCCAAGGGATCACAGACTTTGTTTTCCAAAGGATTAAAGGCTTTTCGCAATGGGATTACCTCCGAACAGTATGGAATTTCCAAAAACTTTATGGGATTATAATTTTTGATTTTTCTTTTCCACTTGCTGGATTACTTCAAGATCAAAGACAGTTCAAGGTTTCCTTTCGTGTTGGACCCCATCCCCAAGGACTGGCGATGGCTTCCAAAAGGGGGGAGATGTAGTGGACCTACCCAGGGTCAAATTAAGGTTTTTGAACTGTCCAGTGATGACCTTTACTGACCTCTCAGTAAAGCAAGACATTTACTACAAAATCATTCATTTAGCTATAATCTGATAACATAGTCACCAAAAAGAGACTATTTCTATCTTTGATTTTAGGCTGCTTTGATTTTATTCTAATGTAATCAAAAGAATAACTTTTGTCATTTTCATGATATATGTTATATGCTGTTATTCTTTAAATGTGAAACATCAATGTGTCATTTCTGCAAGTGAAAAGGTGTCAAAGTTCAGCTAAAATGTCAAACTGACTTACACTGAAATTGTTTTTGTCGAGTTTCAGCTAAAACTCTCATCTAGCGTCTGAAAGTCTCTCACTCAGATACTTTTCCTAAACAATTTCCTTCTCTGTGCTGAATTTCACCTTGAATAGTGATAACAAGTGGACCAATGAAAAAGAGACAAGTTTCTCTCCTCTCTAAGTCTCTTTTTAAGTTCTAACTGTGCGGAAACGCTTCAGTCTTTGAATGGACAGAGAGTTTGAATGGACAGAGACCTGAAAGCTCTCTGCCTTGCAGCTGGTCAAGCTTGGTCAAGAGCCAAAGACTAACTTGTCAGCTAGAACTGATGGACGCCTCCATCCAGTTCCCCGAGCAAAAGCTCCAAAGTTCCTAATGAACTTTCTTTGAGAAACATCTCGTCTTGAAGTCGGCCAGAAGCTGCCACATGTTTCTGACGGCTGACGCGGATCCGAGGAGACGTTGGAAGTAAACGACCAGTTCAGACGTACGAGGGCCGGAAGGACTCTGTGCACCTGGGAGGCTGGTGATATCTTTATCAGACGCATCGTCAAAAGGTAAAGAGCTGTTTACAAACGTACCTGGGATTTAGCCGAAGTCGGATGGAAAGTGTCATCTCTGGTTACACTCGAGATAAATAACTTAATCTCTCCAACCTCTTATTCCTCCTTTTCCCTTTCCCTCTCAATCTTAAGCTGGAAACTATTTTAAGCTGAAGAGCCCTCAGACTAAATATGTGTAACATCTAGTATTTATGTCTGTTGTGTTAAATCAAGTGTGTGATGTGTGTTAAATCGCAAGAAGGTGAAACCCTGCCAATCAAGTGTAATGATGTTGATTTAGTGATTTATTTTAAATAAATGGTAGTGTCTTCTGGCATACCAACTAAAGTCAACGTTTACTGTCACTTAATGGCTATGGTTCTTTATCCATCACAAAGATCACAGAAATATTGAATAAACTGAAAAAGAAGAGAATCCGTGAAATTACTATTCAATCTGAATAAGTAAATTAAGGTAAAAAGGAGGTCAGTATTAAACTGACCCCCTCAAACCCTTTACACTTGTCTGCATCCTCTATTTAAAAGAAAATATCCGGATCTGTTATTATTGGTAATAATACTGGCACAGGGCAAAGTGTAAAGAAGGCATATCCACGATATAAAGTTTATACCAAATCCAAATTTTTCCAAAACGACAAACAAATAACTCCATTCAACCCGATCGAATGCCTTCTCAGCGTCAATTGTTATGACAACCTCAGGCGCTAGTGAAGTCCCCCTCGAATAAATAACATTCAACAATGTACGAACATTGTAATAAAGTTGACGTCCCTTTATGAAGCCAGTTTGCTCCCTGGAGATAATTGTTGGGAGAACTCTTTCAAGTCTTTGAGCCAGGGCCTTTGCAAGAATCTTTGTGTCAACATTCATTAAAGATATTGGCCGGTAGGAGGTACAGAGATCAGGATCCTTGTCTTTCTTTAAGAGAACGCTGATAGAAGCTTGCCTTAGTGAAGGGGGAAGTGAACCGAGTAACAGAGACTCAACATAGACAGAATAAAGCAATGGAATAAGTTTAGCTTGAAATACTTTAAAAAACTCAGATGGGAATCCATCAGGTCCCGGAGCTTTATTATTTTGCATATTTTGTAAAGAGGTATTTAACTCCTGGATAGTCAGACCAGATTCTAGATGATCAATCAATTCTGGGTGTAAAGAAGGAAACTGAAGCTCATCCAGGAACTTATGCATATCAGTCAGATCTGTTGGAAGTTCAGATTTATACAGGGACTCATAAAATGATGAAAAAACCAAATTAATAGTTTGCATGTCCTCCTGCTGGACCCCCGAGCCGTCTGTAATACGACATATTGAACGTGAAGCTGCTTGGCGGCGCAATTGATGAGCTAATAATCTGCTTGGCTTGTCTCCATGTTCATAATACCTAGCACGAGAATGAAGCATAAGGCGCTCCGCCTCATTAGTTGTAATAAGATCCAGCTCAGTTTGTAGGACCAAACGACGCTTTGAAAGATTATCAGATGGAGTAGCTGCAAGCTGTTGATCAACCAATTCCAACTCAGATACAAGCTTCTGAATCTTTGACATCTTCAATTTCCTCACATGCGCAGAATATGAAATTATCTGACCACGTAAATATGCCTTCAAAGAATCCCACAGGAGCGCCCTAGAAATTGGTTCAGAATCAGAATCATTAAGTGCAATAAAATCCTCTATTGCGTCCGTAATAAATTTGTGAAATTTATCATCTAATAATAATGAGGTGTTAAATCGCCATTGAGAGGGATATCGAGGCCCAGGTGCAATCTGAAGATCAAAAGAGACAGGAGCATGATCCGAAATAATGATTGGGTGATATGTAGCATTTGATACTTTAGGCATAAGTTTAGCATCTATAAAAAAATAATCTATACGTGAAAAAGTCTGATGAACAGGTGAATAAAAAGAATATTGCTTATTGTTCGGATTATGAGATCTCCAGGGGTCAACACAACCATTATTTAACATGAAACTATTTAGGGTTCTAGCCATTGATGATTGGGTTAGAACAGGTTTAGAACGGTCTAACAGAGGATCTATAGTACAGTTCATATCCCCACCAAAAATCAAAACAGAGTCATTCAAAGATGGCAAAATTTCAAACAGCTTATTCATAAAACCAGGATTGTCAAAATTGGGAGCATATACATTAACTAGCAAGGTGGATACATGGAATAAAGTACCTAATACTATCAGATATCTGCCATCTTTGTCTGAAATGACTTTAGACATTTTGAATGGTACAGATTTACCTATTAAAATAGCAACCCCTCTAGACTTTGAATTAAAACTGGAGTGGAGTACCTCTGCAACCCATGAACATTTAAGTCTAGACTGGTCTTTAATTCTCATATGGGTCTCCTGTAGAAAAACAATGTCAGGTTTCAAACGTTTTAAATGAGATAACACCTTACTTCGTTTGACAGCGCACCCTAAACCTCTAATATTCCAGCTAATAAATCTTACATTTGAGTTATTT
Organism: Garcialebias charrua; assembly: GCA_038048925.1. Lineage (NCBI taxonomy): Eukaryota > Metazoa > Chordata > Actinopteri > Cyprinodontiformes > Rivulidae > Garcialebias > Garcialebias charrua. The sequence goes on from JBBPBX010017489.1 coordinate 42,805, forward strand.
GCATTAGCCATGTAAAATATGCGTTAATATTGATGAAACATTCAGCCTCCGCCCCCACGTACCAGGTAAAGAATAAAAAAATAAAATAAAAAAATAGAAACACACACACACACAACACACCACATCCCTCCCCCAGATAGCACTTACCATTATCCCATCCCCAAACGACGGAATACCAGTGCAAACTCCAATAGGAGTCATAAGCCTAAAGACTAAACTTAAGGTTTTGAACCCAACCATCAACCTCAATTCACCCCAACTCAGTTGGAGCTCCTGCAAACAAATATAAACGATCGTGTATTTAATAACAGAATAAGTATATTACATGTCACCAAATCCTCTTGTGTCTCCAGTTGGTCTAAAGTTTAGACCAACCTAAAAAGCCTAAACAAAAATTTTCCTAAACTGAACAATATGAACAGCGTCACTCACTTCATATTAAACTAAACAAGATCAAAAATATTTCAAATAAGCAATACAGCCACCACTGTCAAAAGTCATTTTAAAATAAAGAAAAATCTGATTGAAACTTTTACTTACAGTCGAGCCATAGTTTTAATTTTAAGGTGGTGCTGGCAGTTTTATTTTGTCTTCAGTGTTTTCACGAAGGCAGCCGCCTCCACAGGTGAAGTAAACTCTCTCGTGACACCTCCTTTAGTAATGCAAAGTCGAGCTGGATGCAGCAGCCCAAACCGTATGTCCGGAACCTCTCTGAGCTGACGTCTGACGTCATTGAAAGCTGCACGGGCTTTTGCAATCCGAGCAGTAAAATCAGGGAAGATGGAGATTGTGGCGTCTCCCACTTTTACCCGCTGCTGGACTCTGGCCCGCTGTAGAATGTCGGCGCAGTCTGTATAATAATGTAAACGAGCTATTATAGGGCGGGGCCGCTCACCCGGCTTCGGTCTGGACTGTAGAGATCGGTGCGCCCGGTCCACCACCGGTTCCTTATCCAGGCCGAGCGCATCCTTAAGCAGGGTGGAAATCATATTAGCGCTGATGGGGTTACGCTCCTCCGGAAATCCAATAATTCTAATATTATTCCGCCGAGATCTTGACTCTAATTCCTCACATTTATTATCAAGAGCGAGGACCTGCACCGAAAGCTTGTCCAAATTACTCTTGAGTGAAATCACATCATCAGTGCATGAAGACAGCGGTCCCTCCATGCCTGCAACAGTCACCTTTAATGTATCCACCTCCGACTTAATAGCCACAATGCTGTCATTCAGCTCCGACTTCACGCTGTGCAGCTCCGACTTAATCTGGGACAGATTATTATTCAGCGCCGTCTCCAACTCCGTCTCCAACTCCGTCTTAAAAATGCTCACCATCTCTTCACGGAGTGCACCGAGAAGTTCAGCTTTAAACTCCGACACGTTCCAAGAAGTTTCTTCTGGCTGTCGCCTGGCAGCCGCGCCCCTCGGTGAAGTCTCCACAAGCTGCGGCGGTGATGACAGCGTGGGAGCAGACCTCCCCGCTGCGGCCGTCAAATTGATCGTGTTTTTAGATTTTGGAGGCATCTTGATTTATAAAAGAGCTCTTATAAAGTTTAGAGGACAGGCAACATGAAATGCCCAAATGCACCTTTTCTTAAAAGAACAATTTGCAGGATTGCAGGAGCTCCCTCCGACACGTCTTACTCCATCAGGTGCAAAACCGGAAGTCAAAATCTTCTTTCCTTCTGCTCTCACGAAACTACTGATCAAGGGTTTTTTACACCCTGGTTCAAATCTTCTGTTACAATTCAGCTCAAAGAATCGGTCAGCAGCTTAAGGCGTCCCCAAAACCGCTGATCCAAACTAATCAGCTCTCAACAGCGGGAATCTCTCATCCGCTTCCAAAACAACAAGGGAATCACACCCCTGCTTCAGTGCTTCACAAACAACGGGAATCCCACCCGCTTCCAAGAACACAGTTTCACACTTTTCCTTCTTTCCTTCCAAACAGCCAGTGTGTACCCTTTCATCCATCTTTTTAAGCACCTTGGAATGTGCTTTACAAATAAAGATAAGATATCCCATCCTTGTCGCCATTAATGTTCTATGAAATAATTGATCAACCCAAATGGTTAATGTTTCATCATCTTTTTTGATTCGTGAAAGGTGGGCACACTCACTGGTTTGGAAGAAAACAGACTTAATTAAAAATAATGAATATTTATTAAAGAAGTCTTGTGACAGAAAAAGGAAACAACAAAGACAAACAGTTGTACATCTCTTCAGATATACAATAAACATACAAGACAAACTGTTTTCCTGCTAGAAATAATTGTGTCATTTAAATCCGCCACAGTACCAACATCACATACAAACTCAAGGCATTGACAAATTACAGTATTTTCTCACCTTTGACACTTGAACAGGGGAGCCGCTCTGTTCAGCGAGAGAAAAGTCATCAATGCGCACACCGGGCGTTTGGATCAAAAACCCACGGTAGACTCCAATGTTTATCTGAACAGAACTTATTTTATACCTTGTGGGGGTGTGTGTGGTTCTCTTCACTCACTCTCAAAAACATGTTTTCGACTTAACGTGGGAGGATTTCTCCCAAGGTCTGTTATTGCAGGCTTGTCTGAGAAAGAGATGGGCAAGCATCTAAGTGCAAAAGTCTGCACAGCTGTTTGTGTGAGAACGGGCCCTTGTTCTCAGACTTCCAGCGCAACACCTGCACACCATCCTCCCATGACAAGACCAGCTACAGAAACGGATACTATACTTGAAATTATATGGTCAGCTTAATTAATACACAAAATATAATAGTCAAAAAGCATTAAGGTTGCTCTGGTTTTATCTCATCCATCTCAGAGGCCCACCACTGGTGCTGACCCTGTCATGAATACTTATCAGTTTTATGACATGTATCAAAAACTTAAGAGCGTTTTGAAACAAAGCCTGTTTTTCTGTTTAATATACATATATATATATATATATATATATATATATATATATATATTATAACAGATTGAGTTTAACATAAAATAGTGTTTTCTGTTTAAATATCAGTTAATAAGTCTTCCATTATGCCACCTTGTTTAGGACTGGATCCAATCACCCAGGACAGGTCTCCAGTCCATCACAGAAGCCGTTTTCGCACTGCACGGCCCTCCCCAGCCCTCCCCAGCCCGGCTCGTCCCTGGTTGGCCCACAGCCAGCCCTGGCCCGCCCCCGTTCATTACGCATTGTGTGCAGAGCCGCCTTGAAGTGGGTGGGGTGTTCTCTTGAAGTGGGTGGAGTGTTCTTGTGTGCGCGCTTACAGTGTTTTAAGAGAGGACACGCCGCTAAAAAATATTTGTTAGCTGAATATATATACTGTATTAAAGTTTCTGAGTTAAATTTTTGTTAATAACTGATTACAAATCAGCTTATGTTAGAACGTAAATAACACGAAGCGCGCACCCAAACAGAGCATTTCCGCCTTTCAGCGCAAGCTGAATTTCATAAAAATATAACTAATATTCTGTAACTCTTGCGCGCAGCCAGGGTTTTAAAATATAACTAATAATCTCTTAAATCCTGCACGTAGCCTGAATGTTACGAGGGGTGATTCCTTTATGGCTTATGGTTAATTGTACTTATTGGTTTTAGAGTTTATCATGTGTAACCTTTTTGTATAGCATGTTTTAAGAGTGTATAATTTTAGTATAATTTTAGTATGATTTTAGTATGATTTTATTATGTGTATTTCTTTTGTAAAGCACTTTGTGATTTTATATCTGTGAAAGGTGCTATATAAATAAAGTTTACTTACTTACTTACTTACTTACTTTATAGGAAACGTAGACTCCTCAAAAAACCAATACTCCTCCGTAGCTGAGTGGTTAGAACGTGGGCTTTCAACTCTACATTTTATCTTGACTCGGGGAAGCGGGTTCGCTTCCCACCTGGTCCAAGTTATTTTACTTTTGTCTTTTATTGGAGAGAAAAAAAGAAGGAGTTTGTGTTAACCATAACGCAAACTCCTTTTTTTTTTTTTTT
>JBBPBX010017490.1:0-35035 GCA_038048925.1 Garcialebias charrua
ATACATATATAATCTACTGCAAAGTCATGGATATTATGTGTATTTTTTGCTGTGTTCTGTCATGTACTTCGCAGGATTGCAGACGGTGGTTGGGTGTGTTTGCCTTGTGCTCTTTTTGTGGATTTTTGTTTTTTGGTCTTACTTTCTGTCTTTTCCTTTCTTTCTTAAAAAAAACTTTGTTTTATTAAGAGGAAGATTATGAGATAAATAAAAAAAACGTGTGATTTGACTTTTTGTGTTCCACTTTAATTTAACTTACTATTTCATTTTTTAAATGACTATTATTGTCTGTATATATCTACCAATCAATCTATCAACTTCTTCTTGTAACCACTTCCTGGATCTCTTTTCAGCAGTTCAGAAGTGGTTAAGTCACTAAGGCGTGACGTAACTTTCTCATGATAGTCTTTCTGGTTCAAAATCACTGTGCGGAATGGGGGGCAAGATGACGGAGGAGTAGGACATGCTTGCTTGGGCTCCCGCACTAATCCTTTTTCTATATGGCTTTTCATTAAGTTTCCATGCCATTTTGTGCATTGGCCTGTCTGGACTCGACATTTGAGTGACTTTTCCCTGGACTTTACCCTGGAAGAGTAGAAGAATGGCAACAAACTTGAGGAAAAACAAAGCTAGCTCGGCAGCTGCCAGGCCCGACACAGCCTCGGAGCAGACTACAGCTAAAGCCGGGAGCTCAGCTCCTCCGTCCCCGTCCCACCGTACGGCGGACGCAGCCTTGAAGTCAGATATACTTGCCTCTATAAGATCTGATATCTCAGCTGTGATTAAATCAAAAATAAAAGAGGCATTGGCTGAAGAATTTGCATTTATTAAAGGAGAGCTACAAGCGGTGAGAGCGGAGGTGGCTAACGGCACAATGCTACTTCGTGCTGACCTGGACCAAGTTAAACAGAACGTCAAAGAGGTAGAAGACGGCTTATCAACCTGGTCCGATGAGGTAGTTACTCTACGCACCACCGTAATGGGACTGAAAGAAGAAGTGAACGGGCTCCAAAAGAAATGTGACGACATGGAAGGGCAAATGAGAAGATGCAACGTGCGGATTATTGGAGTTCCCGAGACGCCAGAATCGAGCTCCACGACAGCGGTGGCTAACATGCTAATGGAGGTGCTACAGTTGGATAAAGTGCCACTTATTGATCGATCTCATCGCACTGGACGTGGGAACAAGTCAGGCGGTAAGCCGCGGGTCATTGTCGCTAAGCTGCACTATTATCAAGAATGTGTGGAAATATTACGTCGGGCCCGGAGCCGCGGCCCTCTTCACTTCAAAGAGGCACCGATCTTCATCACATCAGACTACACAGCAGCTGTGGCCAAGGCCCGGGCGGCGTTTACAGAGGTGAGGAAGCTTCTTCGTGACCGACGAGATGTTCGCTACGGCCTGCTTTTTCCTGCACGGTTCCGCATCACTCATGGAGAGGAGGAGAAGGAGTTCTTGGATGCCAATAAAGCCATGGATTATGTTAAAAAGAAAATCATCTCAGCAACGGACAGTGAGGACCAGCGTTGATAGCAGGTCCAATCTCCACCGATCCATTGATCCTGTCAGGTTGTATAGAACTTTTCAACATTATATGTCCCGTGCTTTTTTTAAAATCTATTTATTTAGTTAGTCTCAGACTCTATTCCGAGGGGCAACATCCTTCTTTTGGACTGAACTCTGGTTGTTTCTTTTTTCTATTCTTGTTTTAGTTTTTCTCTTCTTTGTGAATGAAAGTTTAGCAGAGAGACTTTCCAGATCTTGGTTAGTGATATGCTCGTTCTATTTGCAGCTAGGAGCACAAAATAGCAATTGAACTTTAAAGTAAAAAAACATTTACTTTGTTCTACTTTATTTTTTTAATTACTGAGGCGGGAGCCCAGGCAGGGAGCTTGGTTCCCCAGTATAAGCACATATGTGTGGATTTTGTTTTTGTTTATTGGGCTCTCCGTGTTCTCTAGGAGAGAGGGGTGGGACTGTACCGGATCTATCTATTTTTGGGAGTGTTTCTTTATGTCAGATATCTTTCTGTGATGCTTTGTGGGTATCGCACTACAGTCCGATTGATAATACATGAGCAGTCCTAATACTAACAGGTTCGTTAACAGCCAGCCAGTTAATTTTGTGAGCTGGAATGTGAAATCTCTTAATGGTCCAGTGAAATATAGAAAAGTTATGACACACTTGAGACAACTTGATGTTAAAGTGGCTTTCTTGCAGGAGACCCATTTGCGTAAAGCAGACAGTGTACATCTTGACAGAAGATGGTCTGGTCAGGTGTTTCAGTCTAACTTCCAATCTAAATCAAGAGGGGTTGCCATATTAGTCAGTAAACAGGTGCAATTTACAGCATCCAGTGTTAAAACGGATGCTGCTGGACGCTTTGTTATTGTGGTGGGGAAACTGTATGCGCTTCCAGTTATTTTAGTCTCAGTATATGCTCCAAATTGGGATGATCAAACATTTTTTAATACACTTTTTTCGAATATTCCTGATATTTCCACACATAATCTCATAATTGGGGGAGATGTGAACTGTGTGATGTCATCTCTTGATCGTAGTACAGTGGGAAAGATCTCTATTTCTAAGTCTGCCCAGTCAATTAATTCATTTTTTTAATTTTTTTTTTTCCCATTTATAGATGGCCTCCCTTCACACCTTATAGCCATCCTCTCACTCCAATATGTATTTTTTTTTTTTTTTTATAGAGAGAAAGAAAGAAAAGAGAAAGTGAGACAACAAAACAACAATTATCCACAAAAAGAGCACAAGGCAAACACACCAAACCTCCGTCCACAATCCTGCAAAGCACATGACAGAGCACAGCAACAAAACATACAAGCATAAAGACTGTACACATGACAGAGCACAGCAACAAAACATACAAGCATAAAGACTGTAGGATAAAGAGGTCAGCTTAATACTGACCCCCCCTAAAATCCTTTACATCTGGGTGGCACCGTATGTGTTTAAAGACACAATATGGTGGGTTATCCTCATGTTTACTTCAACGCCATTCTCCTCGGTCCATCCGCCGTACCTGTATTCCGTTTTCCGTTTACGACGTAAAACTGCGTTCACAGTACAGTACAGTATTCTTCCGCCGCTGCACCGCGTACAGTACAATATTTTCCGTCGCCGCACCGTGTACAGTACAATATTTTCCGCCGCTGCACCACGTACAGTACAATATTTTCCGCCGCTGCACCACGTACAGTACAATATTTTCCGCCGCTGCACCGTGTACAGTACAATATTTTCCGCCGCCGCACCGTGTACAGTACAATATTTTCTGTTGCCGCACCGTGTACAGTACAATATTTTCTGTCGCCGCACCGTGTACAGTACAATATTTTCTGTCGCTGCACCGTGTACAGTACAATATTTTCTGTCGCCGCACCGTGTACAGTACAATATTTTCTGTCGCTGCATCGCTGCACCGCTGCACCGTGTACAGTACAATATTTTCTGTCACCGCACCGTGTACAGTACAATATTTTCTGCCGCCGCACCGTGTACAGTACAATATTTTCTGTCGCTGCACCGTGTACAGTACAATATTTTCTGTCGCCGCACCGTGTACAGTACAATATTTTCTGTCGCTGCACCGTGTACAGTACAATATTTTCCGCCGCCGCACCGTGTACAGTACAATATTTTCTGTCGCCGCACCGTGTACAGTACAATATTTTCCGCCACTACTTTACGTTTACGACGTAAAACCGGTCCATCCGCCGCATTCCGTTTACGACGTAAAACCGGTCCATCCGCCGCATTCCGTTTACGACGTAAAACCGCGTTCACAGTACAGTGCAGTATTCCTCCGCCGCTACGTTTACGACGTAAAACCGGTCCATCCGCCGTATTCCTGCACTGCGTACAGTATTCTTCCGCCGCTGCGTCAGGACGTTTATGACATAAATCTGCGTAACTCGAAATAAGGCCTTTCATAGTACAGTAAATGGGAGATCGTCGTAACCACGAAACGTCGTAACTCGAGACCGTCGTAACCCGAGGACTACCTGTATTTTTAAGTAGTTCAAAAATCAAAATGTCATGTGAGCAAATACTTTTAAGAGGATGTTTCAAATATTCAAAATAATTATGGTTAGGCATAAATTCTCATCTGTCTTCGTTTTTTTTTTCTTTTTGGTAACTCACAGATACAAACAGAAACTTAAAAAAATTTAAAAAAAGTATACTGTACAACAGTAACTGTATCATGTCCTGCCAGTCACAGCTCGGGGCTCGTTAACCCACTCTGTGTTCCGTGTGTGTCGCAGCGTCATCGTTCCGCCGTCGCTGCAGCAGTTCCGCTAACGGAGCTAACGTCTAGCACCGCTTGATGTCAGACTGTTAGAAAAATATGAAGAACAGTGAAAGTCGCTCGTTATTTTCCTCTCCTCGCCGCAGTTGTTGACTCGGAGCCCACGGCCCCGGCCTAACCGAGCCCTAATGGCGGCCTTGTCGTGTCTCGTGCTGCAGTTCTCGAGCTCCGCTGGTCGGACGTACGGACTGTTCTCCACAGGCTTGACGAGGACTTTGTTGATATTTTTTGAACTGGCATGGCGACTGAGAATCAGATTTCCTTACATCTATCTCGTTGCCTCGATGGCATTTAACGTCAGATTACAGGTGAGGAGAGTTTCTGAGTTCACCTGTTTGTGTTCAGCTGATTGAAAAGGCCTGTCTGTGGTGTTTAGTTAAAATATAAAGACGCACTTGTTCTCTTTAAGTCATTTTATAGCATCTTAAATTAAACAAGTATATTAATGTAGACATGTTCTGGTCTCTTTTGTTATGTTTCTTATAACTTAACGATAATAATTCCAGCAGAATCTCAACAGAACTTGTACTTTATTAGACATTTTTACAACTGCCAGAGCAAAGATTCCTCCGCGCCGTATCACACTTGGTATTCTTCCACATAGAACACAAAATAGTACCATTGAACAATGTTTTATCGCATACATTATATATTATTAATTCATTTCTTAATACTTACGGTATGGGTGACGTGTGGCGCTTTCGTAATCCGACTTCGAGACGTTATTCATTTTTCTCCCCTGTCCATAAGAGTTATTCACGAATTGATTATTTTTTCCTTGATAAGCGGATTTTACCTTTAGTGAAGGAATGTGATTATGGAGCTGTTGTCATTTCTGATCATAGTCCACTCAAAATGAAACTGAACGTCCCTGTTACACAATTAGTCTATCGCCCTTGGCGGCTTAACCCCATACTTTTTTCTGATGAAGACTTTGTCAAGATGCTTGCATCCGAAATAACGTTTTTTTAATTGATGTTAATCGGACTCCTGGGATGCCACTTGGCACTGTCTGGGAATCTTTAAAGGCTTATTTAAGGGGCCAAATTATTTCTTACTGTGCAAATAAAAAGAAGAAAGATGCCGAATGGCTAAAATTGCTAACTGATCAGATTCTACAATTTGACAGGGAGTGCTGCCACACTTTTACACAAGAGTCACTTAAGAAACGTATATTACTCCAAACAGAGTTTAATATCTTATCCACCCAACAGGCCGAATATTTAATATCCAAATCTAGGTGGGGCTACTATGAGCATGGTGAGAGGGCTGGACGCCTTCTTGCACAGCAGTTACGGCAGCGTTCGGCTAAACAGGATATCCCAGCAATAAATGATGATTATGGTGTAAAATGTTATGATAATGCAGGAATTAATCAATGTTTCAGTAAATTTTACCAATCATTATACACTTCTGAAGCCTCACTTAACCCAACTGAAGTGGATGATTTTTTCAAAGATGTCAAAATTCCTTCACTAAGCTCTGACCTGTCTAATGAGTTGGAGAGAGATTTTTCTTTAGTTGAGATAAAGTCTGCAATTAATAACATGCAAAATGGAAAATCTCCAGGACCAGATGGCTTCCCGACAGAATTCTTTAAGAAATTTTCAGATTTACTTTCTCCCTTGTTATTATCAGTTCTTGAGGAATCACTGGCCACACAATTATTGCCATTATCTATGCGTCAAGCTGTAATTTCATTGCTTTTAAAGAAGGATAAAGAATCTCTGAGCTGCAGTTCATATCGCCCGATATCGCTTTTAAACACTGATGCAAAAATTCTTGCAAAGATGTTGGCGAATCGAGTCGAACAGATCATCCCTACAATTGTCTCACCTGACCAGACTGGTTTTGTTAAAAATCGTCATTCCTTCTCTAACATCAGACGGTTGTTTAATGTGTTGTACACCTCCGCCCCACCCGGTCATAATAGTGATGAGATTTTGATCTCACTGGATGCTGAGAAAGCGTTTGACCGGGTGGAGTGGAACTATCTCTTTAAGACTTTAGAGATGTTTAATTTCGGTCCTAAATTTGTCTCATGGGTGAAGCTGATATATACCATGCCAATGGCAGCTGTACGTACCAACAGTAATCTATCCAGCTACTTCGAATTGAAACGTGGTACGAGGCAGGGATGCCCACTTTCGCCACTCTTATTTGCGATCGCGATTGAACCACTTGCAGTGGCTTTGAGGAATAGTACAGAAATTAAAGGTATCAACCGGTTTGACACTGAACATAAGGTTTCCCTATATGCTGATGATACACTTCTTTATATATCAGATCCCTTGTCTAGTATTCCTGAGTTACTTATTTTACTTAAAAAATTTGGAAACATATCTGGCTATAAGGTTAACCTTCAAAAAAGTGAATTGATGCCTGTGACCCCAATAGAGGAGCAGCATATGGGTCCAGTTCCTTTCAAAATTAGTACTGTCAAATTTAAATACCTTGGTATTTGGATTACTCACTGCCACAAAGATCTTTATAAAGCAAACTATCTGCCTCTTCTGGTGAACCTTAGGAAAAACATTGCTACATGGACATCCTTGCCTCTATCCCTTGGGGGCAGAATCAATGTGATCAAGATGGCAATATTACCCAAATTACTCTATCTATTTCAGAACATACCAGTTTTCCTCACCAGGACTTTCTTCTCCAATCTAAATAGTGAATTGTCATCATTCATTTGGAATAAAAAGCATCCACGAATAGGCAGTAAGATGCTGCAGATACCCTGTGGTCTTGGTGGTTTGTCACTCCCCAATTTTTTATATTATTACTGGGCGGCTAATATCAGAGCTTTACTGTATTGGTTGAGAGAGGACAATCCGGCTCCTACCTGGGTGACCTTAGAGAGGAATTCAATTACATCTAGCTCTCCCTCTGCTTTAGTCTGCTCCCAGTTACCGTTCAATAAACCAGTGTCAACTTATACTTCTAATCCAGTGGTAACTCACACAATAAAAATCTGGAATCAGTGCAGGAGGTTTTTTAATAAGACAGAATTATCATTTTATGCTCCAATATCAAATAATCACATGTTTGCTCCCTCACTAATAGACTCTGCTTTCAATGTTTGGGGCTCAAAGGGAATAAATTCTCTATATGATCTTTATATAGACAATAAATTTGCCTCATTTGAACAGCTAACACAGAAATTTGACATCCACAAGTCACAGTTTTTCAGGTATTTACAATTGAGACATTTTGTAATGTCAAACTCTGGATGCTTTCCTCTATGTCCTCCTGTTTCTCTTTTAGATGAAATTCTGATGTGTAAGTCAGCAGAGGTGGGTAGGAACGCGTTACATTTACTCCGTTACATTTACTTAAGTAACTTTTTGAGAAAATTGTACTTGTGAGAGTAGTTTAAATGTGAAAGACTTATACTTTTACTTGAGTAAATTTTAGGGGAGGAAACCGCAACTTTTACTCCGTTACTATGGGCTTTCTGCCGATCGCTACCGTTACTTTTTGTTTAAAATATATAAAAACATTTGCGGCAAATTTATTGCGTTACTTATTGTCACCTGACATGTAACCAATCAAGTGAAGCCAACCAGTCACGTGACCACAACAAACTCTCCACGCAGCCGGCGCAGGCCAGTGACGTTGAGATTCTGGACTCGGTTGAAGAGAGAAACATACGGACGGTTCCTGAAAGAATGGCGACAGAAGCTGGCGAAGAGAAGTAAGAGCACCCCTGGCCTCACATACGAGCAATGTTCACCTTTCAGTCGTCTAAAAAGAATAGTTACATCATGCGCTGTCAGCTGTGTCTGCCAAAACTTGTAGATGTTTCAGCCTACATGAACTCGACGTCAAATTTGAGAAAACACGTTGCGGTAAGTTTGCCTTTATTTTTTTTATTTTTTTTGTGTAATGATGTCAGCTCTATTTCAACAGCCTGCATAACTTTAAAACTGTGTATGACGTGACTATTGAATGTTACGTGGTGTGTTACTAAAAACGTGTTCACACTCTTGTGTGAGCACACATGACAAAATGCTAATGTAGCTAAAAACAAATGGTTTGCTACATAATGGGACGGCTGGTGGAAGATGTAGCTACACATGCTGACAGTCCCCTCAGATTTTTAAAGTCACAAACCTCCAATAAGTGTCTTAGTGGAACACAATTTGTTAAGTGTCCTTGGGTGTCCTGAAAGGCGCTTTTAAATAAAATGATTATTATTATTATTACAGTTGATTCATACAGGCCTAGAACAACCCAAAATAAATAAAACGTCACAGTATTATACTATTTGTCTAAAAAAATGTTCAATACAGAAACAACTGGACTTAATTTGTAACAGAAGATGTTTCGCTCTTCATCCGAGGAGCTTTCTCAATTCAATTCAAAACCAGTTTTTATCAGTTACCGGTACATCAAATAGCCAAAGCAAAATCTTACATTCCAAAATGGATCGGGTTTTAAGCATCCAGACACTGGAACAATCTGTTCATTGATATTCAGCCAGAAGATAGCTATTCGCACATAAAAAGAAGACGATCAACCTAATTATTGTTGACATGCTGCTGTTTTTATGCTGCTCACAGAGGGCTGAGTGATGCAATAACAGCATTGTATGTGTGTGATAGTACTGTCTCTCTCTCGATCGATCAAGAGTATGTAAGAATAATAATAATAATAATAAACTTTATTTGTATAGCACCTTCCTACAATGCCTTGCATTGACCAGGACAGAAAATATAAAAACCGGTACAATAAATCAGTGAAAATAAATAATAAAAACAGCCGCAATAAATGGAGGCAATGGAAATAAAAATGCTACATACTAAAATACCAAAAGTAATAAAAGTTACACACTGAAAGCTTTTTTGAACAAGTGGGTCTTCAGTCTGGTTTTGAACAGAGTCAGATCAGAGGTGGCACGCAGCTCAAGGGGGAGGCTGTTCCAGGCTTTTGGGCCGGCAACAGAAAATGACCGGTCTCCCCATTGTTTGTACCTTGAGAATGTCAAGAGCCACTCAGCTCCTGTTGAATAGCAAGCAGCCATCAGTGGGCTGATGTCCTCTGTTTATCAAGTGAATAGCTAGTTTTCTGGAAGTCAGCTAACTGGTTAAACTGCTTTTTTACTGAGTTTTTGCAGCTCCTCAGATGAAATGTTTCAACAAAGCAGAATCTGTTCAGAAGACCTGACATCCTTGTTAGATTTGTTTGACCTGAATTATTGAGCAGCATCAGGACATAAACTGTTCATGATGCTCCTGATTTAAAAAGGCTTCTTCTTGTAACTTTTCAGGGGAAAAAAGTATATTTGAATTTGTTGTTATCCAGTTATGATTGCGGTTTTGGGCTTGAAAGTATCTTTTTCTCTCTCTCTCTCTAAAATAAACTAAAAACATTTTTGCCCTGGCAAACTGCTTTGGTTTCATATTTGAACATTACAGTACAAACTAAAATAAACAACAAGGGTTAATTGTATTTAAGTTACTTTATTTAGTAACGTATTATTAAGTCTCAAACATATACAGTATACTGTATATAACAAACAAAGCTTTTTGTTTTGTTTTTTGAATGTCCAGAGGACCAGCTTTTTTAAATCATTATTATTAACTCAATGCTTTGGCATGTCTTTGAAAATGTAATAGGTTTATCTGAAATGTTTGATGTGTGGATTATATATTCTTATTCTGTTTTATTTATTTATTTGTGAACAGAGGATCCACTCGAACAGCTTGATGAAATACACTGAGTTGGTAGATTCCAACAAGAAGCGAAAATCCTCCTCCTCTGATGAGCCACCGATGAAGAGTGTGAGAATCATCTGTGCACATGGGCTTCTTCCTGCCAACACTACACCAAGGCAAGACAAGGAAGAAGCTTGTCTCATCTTGCAAAGTGTGTGCACCTCTCATCGATGCCCTGCTGGATGGGATCTTAAAATCTGGTAAATATAAAAACATCAGTGTGTGTGTGTGCACATAACAAAACATTACATACACATGCTGCATAAGTGTAGTAATTCTTTGCAAAAATGTTTTTAAAGGTCTCAACTACATCAAGGATGACTTGGACACTAACACTGATGATGACAACAGCACAAACAGCAGCCACTCTGATGAAGAAGACTTCTTTGGATCCATTAAGACCAGAAAATCAGGAGAGCTGGAGAGGTATCTTTCATGTCCATCTACTGGAGGTATGGATCTGTTACACTCTTTTCCTCAAATCAAGCGGTTGTCACTCAAAGTCAACACAAGTCTTCCAGCACCTGCAGCTTGTGAGAGACTCTTTAGTCATGCAGGACTCCTTTTAACTGCTAAGAGATCACAGCTTCACTGCAAAAACCTTGAGAGCCAGCTACTCTTAAAGCTTAACAGTCACATTATTGAATAATGTTTCACTGAGTTTATGCTGTCAGTTGTTCTACTGATTAAGTTCAGGAATACACAGTCCTTTGCCTGATGTGTAGGACTGTGTTTCAGTTTATACTTAAACAGTTAGTTCTGTTTATAGGATGTCAAAATGTAAGAAAATGAGTTCCAACTGGTAGAAACAAAGTTTTGCAGAAAGTCGTTTATTAATACAGTATTTAGCTGAATTATTTTGGATACAGTTGCCTTTGTGTTTTTTATTTATTTTTATTTATAACAATGTAAAAGATAAGTGGTTTATTTCTAAATCCTTTTGCCTTTGTGTTTTTATTTATAACAATGTATATTCAGTCTCATTAAAAGTTATGTTTCCTTGTAAATCCATTTGCATGTTATAATTTAATGACACGAGATGGTACTCCGCAGTTACTCACTACTTGAGTAGGTTATAATCAAAGTACTTTTTTACTTTTACTCAAGTAAATTTTTGGATGCCTACTCACTACTTTTACTTGAGTAATATTTGGTTCAAGTAACAATACTTTTACTTGAGTAAAAATTTTGAATACTCTACCCACCTCTGGGTAACAAAACGTTCTATGAGTAAAGTTTATTCCTTGCTCAGCTCATTTAATGATACCAACTTAGACACGCTGAAGTGTAAGTGGGAAACGGACTTGGAGGAATCCATTTCAGACACAGTTTGGCAAAAAATTATTGAAAATATCTATTCGTCCTCAATATGTTTGAACCATGTTGTACTTCAATTCAAGGTAGTACATCGTTTACATTGGTCTAAGGACAGATTAAGCAAATTCAAAAAGGACCTCGACCCGACGTGTGATCGCTGCAAACAATCTTCAGCCACACTTTTACACACATTCTGGACTTGTCCAAAGTTACATGGATACTGGCAAGGGATCTTTGACACTCTTTCAGGAGTATTTGGACAAACTGTTCATCCATCACCATTCATCTCTCTCTTTGGGGTGGCTGCAGCAGAGACTTCCTTCAGCAAAAATCAGAGGACTGTGTTAGCTTTCTGCTCTCTACTGGCTAGAAGACTCATTCTTCTTCGATGGAAGGATCCACATCCTCCAGTATATGGACACTGGTTAAGAGAGGTCATGTCTTTCATCCATTTGGAGAAGATAAGATACACTGTTAGAGGATCTGTAAACGCATTCTATGATATTTGGCAGCCATTTATAGCTTATGTAGAAAATATTTCGGCAGATAAATTTGTGTAAAGGCCAAAGGTCGGCTCCTTTTACAAACTTGTGCTTTGTATTGATTGATGTCTGAATACAAGGTGGACACTTGTTGGGGTAGTGGATCCGGTATAGGAGGGGAGGTGAGGGGGGGGAGGGGTTTTCGCTGTGTGTATGTTTGTGAGTTGTTTGTCTTACATAAAAAAAAATAAAAAAAACTTGCTCTAAATCACTGTGCACTTTCCTTTTGTTTAATGTGCTCTTCTTTGGCCTTCAAGGCGTCAATAGTAAAATTGGTCTGTTTCACCCGTTCAGACTGAGGAAGTCTTTCGGACGAAAGACGAAACGTTTCTACAGTTTTTTTTGCTTTGTATTGTTTTTTTAAGGAACAGCTTCTACCCTGAGGCTGTTAGACTCATGAATAAATAAATAAATAAAAATAAACACTGCAAAATATCACCTCATGCTGATGCTGATCTGTTTTCTTGTTGCTGTGTTCATCTGTGACCATCTGCTCATACAAACTCATGTTCGTGCTGCTGTTTATTTCCACTATATTAGGCTTAGTGTATTACTAGTTGATGTTTTTCTTAGTTAATTCTAGATGTTATTACTGTTTTTCTCTTGCATTTGTTGTTGGATGTAACTGGGACCCCGTGTACATAATCTCGTTTTCATCACATGTACCACATGCGGTGCAAATGACAATAAAGACTCTCTGACTCTCTGACTCTTAATGTCCAGAGGACCAGACTTAGCTTTTTTAGATTTTTCTACCTGGATTATTGAGCATGCATGAGGGTATTATGAACCACTTTGGCCAGGATTGCCTCAAACTTGTTAAAGAGTTTGAGAAAACAGCTAGGAAGAGGGCAGACTACAGGAACCACTTTCGATTCAACCTAAGATGCAGACAAAGTGGCATCATTCCCAAGAGCCTGGAACAGAAATCGTCGGTCAACGGGCACCGGGCAAGCAAGATCCTTCAGAAGGCACAGACGCAGCTGCTGAATGAACGGTGAGACAGACCAATTTTACTATTGAGGCCTTGAAGGCCAAAGAAGAGCAGGGGCGTAACTTTAGGTCTAACATTGGGGGGGGGGTTGTGCTCTCTACTTATTTATTTATCGAATAAATTACTTTTTTTTAAATGATTCGGGATATTTTAGGGTTAAAATATATTGTAATGCTTTTGCTTTTACTGTGATTACTGTAACAGGTGACAAAATAAGTGTTAAAGTACTTAATAAAGTACTTTACTACTATTTATACTGTTTATTAATTACATCATAATCCCAACAACATAAACTGAGTGATGTAAATATAATCTGCACACATCTTAAATGAAAGAAAAAGAATTTTGTGCAATGCTGGGCATCTTGGAAGTAAAAGCCAGACAAAAAACATGAAGAAAAAACAAACAGCATCTTGTGCCACAACAAGCAAGCCCCCACCAAACACCTTGATTGTTGCCATGGAGGTGCTTGGGCTATCATTTGAAAATGCCACACCACCCAGTGCAGCTTCAACACCTGTACATATGGATGGTATGCTTGGAGGGATTTTTATGTCCCTTACATTTATTTAATTTCATTGATTATGCCTAAGTTATAGTTATACATAAGTCTTGGCCAGTGTTGGGTGTAACGTGTTACTTAGTAACGCGTTACAGTAATGACATTACATTTTTCAGTAACGTAGTAGTGTAACGCACTACTTTGAAAATGCCTGTAATATATTACAGTTACTAACAAAACCTTACATTCGTTACTTGCGTTACAATCAGGACCTTTCGGAGAATAGTTTTATTTATTTATTTTATTTTACCTTTCGGAGAATAGTTGTGGGACGAGGACGACGGAGCAGACTGTCACGGGGAAAAACAAAGACGTACGCGATGACGTCAGAACGTCATACGTCAACGTACATAGACATATAAAGGTACATAGACATACATTGAATGAACAACAACATGGCAGGTGGAGGCGGAGGTTTCTTTTGGCACAAGAAAGGACAAGAACATTACAGTAGTGTGCAAGCTATGTCTGGGCCACAACAAGACACTGTCTACTGCTGCGAACTCGACGTCAAATCTTTACAAGCATTTACAAAGACAACACGCTAATGCTAAGCTAGCTGCTAAAGAGCCGCAGAGGGATGGTGCAAGTTTGATGCCGCCACCGTTTAAGCAGGCTCGGCTTGAATTTCACCGCCAGGCAACCACTACAAAGGCTGAGGTAAACAAACTTGTAAACAAACATTTCAGATGTTTTATTTTTTATTTTGTTTTATTTTTTAAAACAGAAGTTTTACATTTTGATATTGTCATACCTTTAGAATGGCACGTTTACATATGCATTGTGCTTGTTATGTATATGTATATATAAAAGATCTCTAATGTCATTATTGAAAGATAAAAATTAATACAGGTTGAATCTCATGTATTAGAGTAATCCAAAAGTAATGTAACTAAGTTACTTTCAGAACTGAGTAACTAAGTAGTGTAATATGTTACTTTTTTAAAAAGTAACTAGTAATGTGTAACTAATTACTTATTTTGGGTAACTACCCCAACATTGGTCTTGGCATCCTCAGTAAATTTCAGACAAAGTTGTTGCAAGGCTTGCATTTGATATTTGAAAAACTAATTTCTAATCATCATCATCATCATCATCATCAACTTTATTTGTAAAGCGCTTTAACACAGCCACAGCTGAAACAAAGCGCTGACCACCAAACTAATACACAGTGAACTAAAATTTGATTTTTATTTTGACAGCCTCCCCATCAACCAGTCAACTCCAACACTTCACCATTAACGTACCAGCTCCATCTCTCTGAGGACTGACCAGTTCCACCAACCTGGTGTCATTTCTTAGCCCATCGCTCAGTCAATCTGAAAAGATGAAGATGGACATGAATGTGATAATTTAATTAAAAATTGTTACAGTTCTACAGTTTATTGATGCTGATATATTCTTTGTAATAATTCTTATTTCTTGTTCTGTCTTGAAAGAGAGTCTAATCTGAACTTGACCCATGATTACCATACGCTAAACAAATAATATAAAACACATTTAAATTAACAGTCCTGCAGTAAATACCAATTTGTGAAGGTTATGGTGTTAAAATAATTTTATTCAAACATCTTGATTCAACAATTTATGCTGCAGTCTTTGACGAAGTATCTATAATTTGAACTAAATTAAACAACATCAATCTCTCAGAAAAAAAGGCTAAGTATTTTCTAGTTAAGATTTCAGTAACTGGAATTACCATAAAATAATTTAAAAAAATAAACTTTCAAATTTAAGCTGTACTGAATATTTTTAAACGCTGAATTAGACAGAAATACATCAATTTAAACCAGTCATGATGGCAGAACTAGCTGCAGTTAAAACACAACTAGTAATTTAACATGTTTAATTAACAAAAACTGATAACATGAAGTATTAATGTTTATAAACTGGTACAGAACAGTCAGCTAACGCTTCACAATGGCAAAAAATATTGTATTTACATCAACTTACCGGAGAAAACACGTCTGAAACATCAAGAATTAACTACGTTCAATGGTAGAACCGTTGCTGTTTGCTGCTGTTTGGAACATGCATGGAGCAGCTCCGTGACCCACGTGACTTCCGCATTCCATATTCTTACAATGGGACTCTACAGGGCCACCCTGTAGCCGGTGGGATGGGTGATACCAAGTTTTTTTGCGGTGGAGGGGGTCAGTCCTCAGGGAGTTTGCTTAAAAACACGCAGCAATTTTACTAAAAAATTTAAATGAATAAAGAAAATCAATTATTGATGTAAGATATGTATAATGATGAAATGATGTCATTTTATTGGGGGGGTTATATTGACTGGATCAAATTATTGGGGGTGTTATAACCCCCCCATCCCCCGTGTAAATTACGCCTATGAAGAAGAGCACATTAAACAAAAACTAACAATGTGCCTAGATCAGACCACACTTCAGAAAGTGATGGACTGTACAGATCAGGCACGCTTAGCACAGCATGTCAAGTCCAAGATTCGACAACAAAACAAATCTAACTTACTGATAACTCGTCAACACCATCACAATTCCAATAACAACACATTCAGTGTAAGAAAACACTCCGCTACACAGTTACATGCCAGGGAGACAGAAAAGTGGGTGAAGAATTTATCTGACAGACAGCTCACCCAGCCGGAGACAGAGATTCTTGCCAGGGGACTAAACTTTGCAGTGGCACCAAGTAGAGTTACGTTGGTGGAGATGATCACAGCCACTGAGTCAGCCATCCATAACAACAAAATTAAAGAATTTGAAGCAGAACAACTCAGAGTCAAAGTTTCAGCCCGTCTCAGTAATGCCAAACCACCACCTTCCAACATCAGTAGACAAGAGAGAGATGCACTCACCACTCTTAGCAAGGACAAAAACATCATAATTCTCCCAACAGACAAAGGAAGGTGCACAGTGATTTTGAACCAGAAAGACTATCATGAGAAAGTTAAGTCATTCCTTAGTGACATAACCACTTATGAACTGCTGAAGAGATCCAGGAAGTGGTCACAAAAAGAAGTTGATAGATTGCCTGAAAATTTTGAAGCAGGACAAGGCTATTGACAATATTCTGTACCACAGACTGTACCCAGGGGAGGCCACGCCAAGTCTGTATGGTTTACCCAAAATCCACAAACAAGGTGTACCTTTAAGACCAATTGTTAGCATGATTAACTCGGTCACTTACAATGTTTCCAAATATCTGGCATCTGTACTCATCCCTTTAGTTGGCAGCTCAGAACACCACATACAGAACACCATGGACTTTGTGGATAAGGTGAGGGATGTCATCATGGAGACTGATGAAACAATGGTCTCTTTTGATGTCATCCATCCATCCATCCATCTTCTTCCGCTTATCCGGGGTCGGGTCGCGGGGGTAGCAGCCTAAGTAGGGAGGCCCAGACTTCCCTCTCCCCAGCCACTTGGAGCAGCTCCTCCGGGGGAATCCCAAGGCGTTCCCAGGCCAGCCGAGAAACATAGTCCCTCCAGCGCGTCCTGGGTCTTCCTCTGGGTCTCCTCTTTTGATGTCATATCACTCTTAACGTGCATTCCTGTTCATGAAGCTGTAGAGGTGGTCTGTTTAAGGTTAAAATCAGACACCACTCTGAGCAACAGGACCACACTTTCCACAGAACTGTGTTAACTCTTGAAACTGTGCCTACAGTCAACCTACTTCACGTATGGGGAGCAATATTATAGGCAGAAACATGGGTGTGCTATGGGGTCTCCAGTTTCTCCTATTGTTGCCAACCTGTACATGGAGGAGGTAGAAAAGAGAGCCTTGACGTCCTTTTCAGGGAGACCACCAAGTCATTGGTTCAGGTATGTTGACGACACCTGGGTTAAAATTAAATCTCAGGAAGTCCAACATTTCACTGATCACATCAACTCTGTGGATAAATATATCAAGTTCACACGAGAAGATGTAAAAAATGGCAGGTTGGCTTTCTTGGACTGTGAGGTCTCAGTTTCTGATAGAGGAAATTTGCAAACTGAGGTGTACCGCAAACCCACCCACACAGACCAGTATTTACAGTTTGACTCCCATCACCCTCTGGAGCACAAGTTAGGAGTCATCAGGACTCTGTACCACAGAGCAGACAGCGTCCCCACTAACTCAGGAGCCAGACAGAAGGAGAAATCACACACAAAACAGGCTCTAGAGAAATGTGGATATCCTAACTGGGCCTTCCTGAAAGCAGAGAAGAAACCCAAACAGGACTCCAGCCAGCCATCAGGTGAAAAGAAGGAACCCAGACCCAGACCAGTGGTCATTCCGTATGTTGCGGGAGTTTCAGAGACATTGAGACGTTTATTTTCTAAACACAACGTCCCAGTGGCTTTTAAACCCCAAAATACATTACGGCAAAGACTGGTTCATCCCAAAGATCCAGTCCCCCGGCACAAACAGAGTAATATTGTGTATGCTGTTCAGTGTCAGGAGGGCTGTGATCAGTCTTATATCGGGGAAACTAAACAGCCACTGGCCAAAAGGATGGCCCAGCACAGAAGATCAACATCATCAGGTCAGGACTCTGCGGTCTACACTCATCTCCAGGCCAGCGGTCACTCTTTCAGGGATGAAGATGTTCACATCCTTGATAGAGAGGAACAATGGTTTGAGAGAGGAGTAAAGGAGGCCATCTTTGTGAAAAGAAACCGTCCATCATTAAACAGAGGTGGAGGCCTCCGGGTTCAACTGTCCCCCTCTTACAATGCTGTTATTGCTAGTATCACTCAGCCCTCTGTGAATAGCAAACAACCATCAGGGTGCTAACAATCCATCGTTAGGCTGATGGTCCTCCTTGATCATGTGAGCAGCTGGTTTCGGCTGTCATCAGCAAACTGGTTGATCCACTGTGAGAGGGTGCTATTTATAAGACTGAGCTAAATACAGCACCTCAGACTGAGGAAGCCTTTCGGACAAAAGACGAAACGTTTCTACAATTTTTTTGCTTCGTTTTGTTTTTTTTTTTAATGTCCAGAGGACCAGACTTAGCTTTTTAAGATTTTTCTACCTGGATTATTGAGCATGCATCAGGGTATAAAAATCAAAAGTTTGGTAACAAAGGTACAAAGAAAATATATTGCTGAAAGGAATGTATTATTTTATATGAGATGAGATTAAAAAAGACAAAGCAAGGGTTATTATTCACAGCTAAACTGCTTTCATCTGGTGTGGATTTTCATGTGTGTTTTCATAGCTGACGTTATAGCACAAGTTTTTCTGAGCTTGAGAGTTTCACAAAATGGTCAAATCTGGTGTGGATTTTCATGTGTGTTTTCATAGCTGACGTTATAGCACAAGTTTTTCTGAGCTTGAGAGTTTCACAAAATGGTCAAATCTGGATTTAAAAAAGTAGTTTGCCATTAGCACGTTCGCTTATTAGCATTAGCGTCCGGCGTCCGCTAACGTTGCTAATACATAAGCGCTTTTGAAATTGCGGACCTAAATAAATTAATAAGTGCTTTAGAAATAGCGGAACTAATTTTTGGATTAGCGCTGCCCAGCACTGCTAATAAGCTTCCCTGAGTCATTAATGATAGCAGTCATTCTTCACTATTACTTATGCAATAGGGAGCACATCGCCCGTCCAAAACCTATCATCTCTCAATAATGGATATATGTCCGATCTTCTAATTTCCTTTGCTGCATAATGTACATTGCATTTATTCTAGCGTTAGGTAAATGTATCTTGAAGGAGAATAGCACTTAAATAAAAGTCCAACAAGGATATTCATTTAGAATTAAAAATAACTCACCCGAACTAATAGATATAATATATGTAATAACCAATCAAGTTGCTCCTGTCCAATAAAAGTGTATGAAGGGGAAAAAAACTCTATCCAGACTTTAAGTAAGTTTAGGGTCTGGTTCGCAGAGTATGGAGTTAAATTTGTTTCACAATTATTCAATGAAAAAAAAAAAAACTAACCTCAGTTAAGTAAAATTATAATCAAAACTTTTGGAATTGTAATGATTTCTTTTTTTTCTTCTTTTTTTTAACAAAAACTTTTGTTTAAAAACTTTTTCTAATTTAAATAACTAATTTTTATCTTGTGAACTTAAAAAGTTATTTGCAAAACATTAACTTTTATTTGCACACATAAGAAATCTTTCGTTGCTATTTTAGGCTCTGCCCACTACGTCATGTGAGAATCATGTAAGAATGGGGAAAAAAGAAAGACAAGAGCCCGTTGAGATGAGACAATGAGGAAAAAAGAGAAGTGAAACTGACAAGAAACAAAGAAGAGGAAAGATTGAAGAAAATGTATATAGGTATAGGTACTTATAAAATACACTAAGACACAAATAGAGATACTGTATAGGTATACTGTACATTTTGGTGGTCAGTTAGTCTCATTAGGCTTTTCTCATGGTGACATGCATTAACAATTCAATTTTTTCTTTTTCTGCAGTTCCACATTAAAGTTTGATGCAGCTCTGCGTTTCTGAATGGACCATCTTCATCTCCACTGCAAGTGTAGCAAACCAGGCAGCTCTTTCTTTTATAGATTACAGTACACTAAAAAGTTGCATTGTGCCCTTGTTTATATTTTTAATTGTGTAATTCTGTAAAGACAAAATATGTCTGGTGGTGTAGCTCTGATTTACATATCTTGCTAAATCGCAGGTTTGAATATTGCAATACTTTCCTATAACAAAGTAGACCTGCAGAAAGAAATTACTAATAAAATATTTTACATATGGATAGTTGTATGTTCTATGTAGAGGTTTTCCTAAGCTTTGATAGTATATCTCACAATTTTGTAATTTATCATTGTTTATTTAACTCTGAAAGCTATGTGACTTTGTTAATATTCTGTCCTAAAATGCGGTTAGATGTGCCCCCCCCCCTTTTTTTTTGAGCACCTGCCCCTTTAGTGGTCTCTGCACGGCCCTGTTGTTTACAGGATATCAGCTCCCATGCCTGAGGAGAAGGAGGAGTGGATTAAATCTATCAAGGAAGAGTCCTCTTAAAAACTGTGTCAAAGACAGTTTGTACCATCATCCTATAAGTTTTACTTTTTCCCTACAGAGTAAATTGACTAAATCTCAAATGCTGATTTCATCTGTCTAGGCAGGTGGAGTTCCAGGTTTTCCCTCAAGTGGAAAACATTTTTTGTTTGTTTTAAAGCCTCCAACTACAGGGTGAAAAAAATCAAGTCAACATTGCTCTGATTTCTCTGTAAAAGGTTCAAAAGCTGCTCAGACATAGATACAGTATGGCTCAGTTTTGAATCACAGAAATAATGCTGATATGGTAAAAAAAAAAAAACAGAGCAAGGATCTCATCAAAAAAGGTAAAAAGTTGTAGACCAGTGAATACTTTCTGAAAGTTTCATTAAAATTGGTCCCGTGGTTCATGAGATATTTTTCTAACAGACAGCATATAGTTTGAAATATATGAAGGGCATGATGTAAACCAGCAAACTTGAGATCGGTTCATTCACAGAGATGGAAGGAAACGAACTACAGCTTGAGTTTCACCAGGGAGGGGGTAAAGAACTTTTCAGAGGAGATGAAAAGCTTTTTATGGAAAGTCCATCCATCCATCCATCCATTTTCTTCCGCTTATCCGGGGTCGGGTCGCGGGGGTAGCAGCCTAAGTAGGGAGGCCCAGACTTCCCTCTCCCCAGCCACTTGGAGCAGCTCCTCTGGGGGAATCCCAAGGCGTTCCCAGGCCAGCCGAGAAACATAGTCCCTCCAGCGTATCCTGGGTCTTCCTCTGGGTCTCCTCCCGGTGGGACATGCCCGGAACACCTCACCAGGGAGGCGTCCAGGAGGCATCCTAACCAGATGCCCGAGCCACCTCAACTGGCTCCTCTCGATGTGGAGAAGCAGCGGCTGGAAAGTATTATTTTAATTTACTGTCAACAGAGATAATCTCAGAGCCAACACATTTTCTGTCTTGAGTCACAAAAACACACTTTCACGAGGCTGGAACAGTTTGTTTGATCGTACTGTGTTGTATTTGTAGATTAATCAATATATTATAAATGTTGTCTTTTGAAGGATTTTAAAGACTGAAAAGAAGCAAATTGTTCAATTAATCATGGCGGCCATGCTTGTGTTTTGGTCACTCTACCATAGTTATTGTTTCATGAAACTGGGCTGTTGAAATGCCACAGAAAGTGGTACAGTCATCATATGCAGATTCTTTCCTGAGCGTGTGGAGCTACAAAGGGAATTGGAAAAATCTGCAGTGAAGGGCTTGCTCTGTTCTTGCTTTGTGCTGGTGCTAATGTGATTTAGCAGCCATGAAACTGGCTCTTGTTTTATTCTGTCTCTTCATCAATTGAAAAAAGTGGAGCAGAGGGACGATTAAGAGTTGGTAATCTTGAGCTCCATTGTTCGCCCTCATTCAGGTGAGTAAACCTGAAGGGGAGGAAAAGTCAAGTCAAATTTATTTATAAAGCACATTTAAAAACAGCGGTCGTTACCAAAGTGCTTAACAATATAAAAAACAATGGCAGTTATCTAAAAAAATAATTTAAAGCATCAAAGGAAAACACAAAACAACAAATCAAATCACACTGGGTTAAAAGTCAGTGAAAACAGATGTTTTTAAAAGTGAATTAAAAACAGGAAGGGAAGTGGCCTGTCGAACGTTGGGGGCAGATTGTTCCAAAATTTTTCGAGAAGCTATCCTTCCACCAGGCGGACCAGTTCTGAACGAGGCTTGGCCCAATTGCTTTAGGACTTTGAAGAGAGAAATGTCATGTTGGATGAATTATATTGTGTCACTGAAATGATTTATGCATTAAAAAGGGAATTAATATTTATTTTTCAGTAGTTAGAATATTTAGTTTTTAATTTGTTTAGCTCATACCTCGAAAATGTGATATTTTGTACAAGATGCATTTATTCTGTCGTGAAGGAGTATCTTGGTAGTACCGTTATCGCAAGATTTGTGTGAACGGACGGGAGGGGTGAGATTTGCTGTGCTCGACACACACACACATTTACCTGGAGACACGAGAGGCGCAGCAGCCTCGACAGTTCACTAACTGAAAACGTATTTATAACTGTTGTAATATACATCGTACATCTGTCAGTCATGATGTTCTAATATTGTATATGTTTATTTAGAATGCATAAGACAAGAAACGTTTGTTTAGGACTTCTTTAATGACTATTGGCCACGAGGTATTTCCTTTGTTAAAGCATGTTTTACTCATCGCTCAGTACTATACCTAAAGCTTTGTGTTTTATTTCTGTACTTTGTCTTATTTCTGTAGTTTTTCACAGCATTTATTAAAGCGCCCGTTTGAATAAAGAAGCCGTGCCCCGTGTCGTCATTGAGAACATCACATATATATTTATAATTCTCATTTCTTTCCCCAGTCCATTGAATGTTTTAAGCTGCATTAAGCAAAGGAGTGACAGCCTGAACGAGCCAGATGAACAACGTGAAACTACATTTTGTTTCCTTACATTACCAAAACCTCTTTACTTGATACATTTTATGCATCCTTGCATGAAAGTACCATGTTATGACTTTAGAAAGTGGCTGCTCAGCTAAAATGTATTTACTGTACATGGGGTCTGGTCCCATGTGACTTAGTGGACAAGCCCCCTAGTGTCTGCTGAACTTTTTTTTTTTGAGTTTGCAGCATTTTATTCACAGTTGTTTAGGTGTTTTTAGTATTTGCCTTTTTTCTTTGTTTTCATTTTTGGTTTCTGTATTTATCTATTTTCTGTGATTTCAGATTTCTTCCGCTGCCTTTTTTTTTTTTTGGTTGTTTATTTTGGAGTTTGCATCACTTATGTGTTTGCTGTGCATATTAACTCTTTGCTGTTTGTTTGCACCTGTCACTCACTGTGGAGGCAGGACTCCTCAGCGACTAGTCGTGAAAGACGTACCTCTTCTGAGTTAAATTGAACTAGAATTTAATAGAAGCTCTAATAAAAAAGTGAACCATCATCTAGTGGTCAAATATAAAAATCAAAAGTTTGGTAACAAAGGTACAAAGAAAAATATTGCTGAAAGGAATGTTATTTTATATGAGATGAGATTAAAAAAAGACAAAGCAAGGGTTATTATTAACAGCTAAACTGCTTTCATCTGGTGTGAATTTTCATGTGTGAGTTTAAATTTGCCTTGTGTCCAAACCTTTGTCCACAAAGATCACAAGCAAATGCTTTCTGTCCTGTGTGGAGTATCATGTGTTTGTTTAAAGCTCCCTTCGTTCCAAACCTGCGTCCACAAAGATCACAAGCAAATGCTTTCTGTCCTGTGTGAACTATCATGTGTTTGTTTAAAGCTCCCTTCGTTCCAAACCTGCGTCCACAAAGATCACAAGCAAATGCTTTCTGTCCTGTGTGAACTATCATGTGTTTGTTTAAAGCTCCCTTCGTTCCAAACCTGCGTCCACAAAGATCACAAGCAAATGCTTTCTGTCCTGTGTGAACTATCATGTGTGAGTTTAAATTCCCTTCATTCCAAACCTGCGTCCACAAAGATCACAAGCAAATGCTTTCTGTCCTGTGTGAATTATCATGTGTCTGTTTAAATGTGACTTTTGTCCAAACCTTTGTCCACAAAGATCACAAGCAAATGCTTTCTGTCCTGTGTGAATTATCATGTGTGAGTTTAAATTTGACTTTCGTCCAAACCTTTGTCCACAAAGATCACAAGCAAATGCTTTCTGTCCTGTGTGAATTATCATGTGTGAGTTTAAATTTGACTTTTGTCCAAACCTTTGTCCACAAAGATCACAAACAAATGCTTTCTGTCCTGTGTGGACTACCATGTGTCTCTTTAGATCACCCTTTTGGTTAAATTTTTTTCCACAGTCTTCACAACTAAATGAGTTCTGTCTTGACTGTTTTTTCTTGCCTCCAGTTTTCTTCACTTTTAAACGTTCCTCGATAACCAAACAACTTGAAGACGTCACTGACTGACTCGTCTTGTGAAATTGTTTCCCATGCTCAGTGAAGCTGCAAGATTTGTTGACAGTGTTTATGCCTGACTCAGGAGCTCTGCTCTCCTTCCAGTCTTTGTCACCGTCTTCAGGTTCTGACCCAGAGTCTGATAAGTCTTTTAGCTGAGAGTCAGAGTCCTTCACCTCATCACCTTCATCATCCTCACTGACTTCAGTCTCTGAAGAGCTGCAATCATCTCCATAAGTATTTAGATCTGGGTTCCTGGTAGTTTCTCCTTCTCCACAGTCCTCTCCACCAGTTGCTGCTTTCATCTGGTCAGCTGAGCTGCTGGTTGGAAGATCTTCCTCTTTTACTTGGTGCTGATGAAGCTGTAAAAACAGAGGTTTCTCTTCTTCTTCCTCATTCTTCCAAGGAACAGCAGTGAATGCAAACTCGGTGTCATCAGTCTCCTTTTTCACACAAAACTGCTCTCTCTCTTGACTGGTCCACAGTTCCTCCTCTTCCTCCTTTATGTTGAGGGTCTCTGGATCCTGTTGGTCCACACCAAGCATCCGTACTTCAGGAGCTTCTTCTTTAATCAGCACCTTCTGCTGAACATCTGCAGGGACCACTGAAAACATGAACATCAGGCACAATTATAACTTTATATTCACACATACAGTGGTGCTTGAAAGTTTGGGAAGCCTTTAAAACTTTCTAAATTTCTGCATAAATATGACCAAAAACATCATGAGATTTTCACACAAGTCCTAAAAGTAGATAAAAAGAACAAAGTTAAACAAATGAGAAACATATTTTATACTTGGTCATTTATTTATCGAGGAAAATTATCTAATATTACATGTTTTTTCCTGAGATTTGTCAAGCCTTTTGATCACTAATGCCATCCATCCATCCATCCATCTTCTTCCGCTTATCCGGGATCGGGTCGCGGGGGTAGCAGCCTAAGTAGGGAGGCCCAGACTTCCCTCTCCCCAGCCACTTGGAGCAGCTCCTCCGGGGGAATCCCAAGGCGTTCCCAGGCCAGCCGAGAAACATAGTCCCTCCAGCGCGTCCTGGGTCTTCCTCTGGGTCTCCTCCCGGTGGGACATGCCCGGAACACCTCACCAGGGAGGCGTCCAGGAGGCATCCTAACCAGATGCCCGAGCCACCTCAACTGGCTCCTCTCGATGTGGAGAAGCAGCGGCTCTACTCCGAGTCCCTCCCGGATGACTGAGCTTCTCACCCTATCTCTAAGGGAGAGTCCAGCCACCCTGCGGAGAAAACTCATTTCAGCCGCTTGTATCCGAGATCTTGTTCTTTCGGTCATAACCCAAAGCTCATGACCATAGATGAGGGTGGGAACGTAGATCGATCGGTAAATTGAGAGCTTTGCCTTTTGACTCAGCTCTCTCTTCACCACGACAGACCGGTACAGCGCCCGCTTCACTGCGGACGCTGCACCTATCCGCCTATCGATCTCACGCTCCAGTTTTCCCTCATTCGTGAACAAGATCCCGAGATACTTAAACTCCTCCACTTGGGGCAGGACCTCCTCCCCGACCCGGAGAGGGCATGCTACCCTTTTCCGGCTCAAGACCATGGCCTCGGATTTGGAGGAACTGATCCTCATCCCGGCCGCATCACACTCGGCTGCAAACCGCTCCAGTGAAAGTTGTAAATCACGAACTGATGAAGCCAGTAGGACCACATCATCTGCAAAAAACAGAGAAGCGATTCTAAGGTCACCAAAACGGATCCTCTCAACACCTTGGCTGCGCCTAGAAATTCTGTCCATAAAAGTTATGAACAGAATCGGTGACAAAGGGCAACCTTGGCGGAGTCCAACTCTCACCGGAAACGAGCCTGACTTACTGCCGGCAATGCGGACCAAGCTCTGACACCGGTCGTACAGGGACCTAACAGCCCATATCAAAGGGCCTGGTACCCCATACTCCCGGAGTACCCCCCACAGAACCCCCCGAGGGACGCGGTCGAATGCCTTCTCCAAGTCCACAAAGCACATGTAAACTGGTTGGGCAAACTCCCACGCACCCTCCAGGACCCTGCTGAGGGTGTAGAGCTGGTCCAGTGTTCCACGACCAGCACGAAAACCACACTGCTCCTCCTGAATCCGAGGTTCGACTATCCGACGGACCCTCCTCTCCAGAACCCCTGAATAGACCTTACCAGGGAGGCTTAAGAGTGTGATCCCCCTATAGTTGGAACACACCCTACGGTCCCCCTTTTTAAATAGGGGAACCACCACCCCAGTCTGCCAATCCAAGGGAACTGCCCCCGATGTCCACGCGATATTGCAGAGTCGCGTAAGCCAACACAACCCTACAACATCCAGAGCCCTAAGGAACTCCGGGCGAATCTCATCCACCCCCGGAGCCTTGCCACCGCGGAGCTTTTTAACCACCTCGGCGACCTCAGCACCAGAGATCGGAGAACCCGACCCAAAGTCCCCAGGCTCTGCTTCCTCAGTGGAAGACGTGCCAGTAGGATTGAGGAGGTCTTCGAAGTATTCCGCCCACCGACTCACAACATCCCGAGTTGAGGTCAGCAGCACGCCACCTCCACCATAAATGGTGTTGGTCTCGTACCTCTTTCCCCCCCTGAGACGCCGGATGGTGGACCAGAATCGCCTCGAAGCCGTACGGAAGTCATTCTCCATGGCCTCTCCGAACTCCTCCCACGCCCGAGTTTTTGCCTCAGCAACCACCCCCGAGCCGCATGCCTCACTGACTTCAGTCATTAGTGATCACTAATGTAATACCGTATTTTCCTCCCTATAGGTCACAGTTTTTTTTGCATAATTTACATGTCCTGCGACTTATAGGCCAAAGCGACATATTTATGGATTTTTTCTCATATTTATAAACCAGTTGAGCACGGTGGCTCAACTGGTAAAGCTGCTGCCTCTCAGCGAGCAGGTTCCTGGTTCTAATCCTGGTCAGGGTACCTTTCTGGGTGGGGTTTTCATGTTCTCTCCGTACATTCCTCAGACGGTTGAGACGAGCTGGTCTGAGCAGCCCAGTCCTCACCTCCTTCTACAGGTGTGCAGTGGAGAGCATCCTGTGCTCCAGCATCAACGTGTGGCATGGAGGCTGCACAGTTGAAGAGAGGAAAGCTCTACAGAGAGTGGTGAAGGCTGCACAGAAGTCTGTTGGAGTCAGTCTCCCCACCATCACAGACATTTACACCTCCAGATGCAGGAAAAGAGCCACCTGCATCATGAAAGACCTCACTCACCCAGCACACTCACTCTTTGCCCCACTCCCCTCAGGACGGAGGTTGAGGAGCATCAAGTGTAGAACCACTAGACTGAGGAACAGCTTCTACCCTGAGGCTGTTAGACTCATGAATAAATAAAAATAAAATAAAAAATAAACACTGCAAAATATCACATAATACTGTAGTGGACCTACCCAGGGTCAAACTAAGGTTTTTGAACTGTCCAGTGATGACCTTTACTGACCTCTCAGTAAAGCAAGACATTTACTACAAAATCATTCATTTAGCTATAATCTGATAACATAGTCACCAAAAAGAGACTATTTCTATCTTTGATTTTAGGCTGATGTGATCAAAAGAATAACTGTTGTCATTTTCATGATGTGTGCTTTTAAGCTGTGTTATTCTGTAAGAGTATTACTGTGTTCACTGCTGTGTTAAAGGTGAAGTCTCGGGTCACAGAGACCGGACGGTTTTGTTTAGAAAGTCAGAAGACAATAATCCGTTGTTTTTCATGAAAGGGCTCCAGCTTGCTGTGTCTTTTCCTAAACAAATCTCTCTCTGCTACTGGCTGTAACCTTGGGTCTGATAAGGCAAGTGAACTCCTCTCTAAGTCTCTTTTAAGTTCTAACTGTGCGGAAACGCTTCAGAGTTTGCTGGGAACTTCAAAGAGATGTGAACCTTTCCCAAAGAGCTGGATGGACGTTTAGCCACACGCTAAGGGCATGTCGTCCAGCTAAGGACTGATAACAGGCTGTTATGAGTCCACTGAGAACGAGCGTAAGCTCAAACTTTGTTTATTCCTTCATGGAATAGTTATCTTGAAGTCAGAGGCCTGAAGCTGACATATTTTCTGATGACCAACGCGAAACCAGGAGACGTTGGAAACGTAAACGAATACCCTGCTCGAAGGTACTGTACTGGTTCCCACAAGGACCCGTGCATCTGAAAAGCTACAAGGTCTTCCCTCTTACCGGGCTGTCGTCAAAAGGTAAAGAGCTGTTTACAAAACGTACCTGGATTTTAGCAGAAGTCGGATGAGAAGTGTCACTCTGGTATCATGCTCACGATAATTTTCCTTTAAACCATCTTTCCTCTATTCCTTTCCCTCTCAATCTAAGCTGGAAACTATTTTAAGTTAAAGAGCCACAGACTAAATATGTTTAACATCTAGTATTTATGTCTGTTGTTATAATTCAAGTGTGCTGACGTATTAATTTGAAAGAAAGTGAAATCATGTCAATCAAGTGTAATGGTGTTGATTTTAGTTGATTTATTTTAAATAAATGGTAGTGTCGCCTGGCATACCAAGCTAAGTCAATGTCCATTGTCACTCTATAGCTCTGTTTATTTATCCATCATAAAGATCACAGAAATATTGGGTAAACTGAAAAAGAACAGAATCCGTGAAATTACTATTCAATTTGAATAAGTAAATTAATTAAGGTAAAGAGGTCAGTATTAATATTGACCTCCTCATAATCCTTTACAATACTGATGCTGATCTGTTTTCTTGTTGCTGTGTTCATCTGTGTTCATCTGTGACCATCTGCTCATACAAACTCATGTTCGTGCTGCTGTTTATTCCCACTATATTAAGCTTAGTGTATTACTAGTTGATGCTTTTCTTAGTTAGTTCTAGATGTTATTACTGTTTTTCTCTTTCATTTGTTGTTGGATGTAACTGGGACCTCGTGTACATAATCTCGTTTTCATCTCATGTACCACATGCGGTGCAAATGACAATAAAGACTCTCTGACTCTGACATTCGTGGTTTTCTCCAGGTACTCCGGTTTCCTCCCACTGACCAAAAACATGCATGTTAGGCTGATTGGTAACTCTAAATTGTCCCTAGGTGGGAGTGCGAGAGTGAATGGTTGTTTGTCTCAGTTGTCTCCATGTGGCCCTGTGATGGACTTGCAACTTGTCCAGGGTGTACCCCGCCCATCGCACAGTGATTGCTGGGCATGGGCACCGGCGATCCCCGTGACCCAAAATGGAAGAAGCAAGTAAAAGATAATGGATGGATGGATTTATAAACAAATTATTGGCTGAGATATGACCGTTTTCATTCATTCTGACTGAAAAAAAGAGCAGAACTAGTATCAGCCATTTAAATGTAGCAGAGTCGTAGTAGCAGTAAGGCATGCTTTGTATCATGTAATAGGTAAACGTGGCTATAATGACAAATTTAAAAAATGTTAAGACAGATACAACTGGACTTTATTTATTACACCTTAATGTTTTTTTCTGGAACTTTTCTGAATTTTCCATGTCCTGGATGACTGAGAATCTTCACCAGCTATTAATGATACAATCGGCTTGCCATGGTCTCCCCACCTTTGTTCTGCTCGCTGCTTGGACCAACTGTCAAACCAGCTGCACCGCCCCGGCGAAATGCCGATAATTTGACAATTAAAGTGCATTTATTAAGCAATCGTTAGACTGAGACACACCTTTGCTATAATTTTGAGCAAACAAACAATTGTTCAGGTGCTTTTCTTGTTAAACTTCTCAGAAACGAGCAGCTTTCCTCCTTTTTTCCTCCTCCTGCACGCTCCCGCAGCACAGAATAAGCAAAAATTTTTTGGAAATTCAGCTGATTTGACCATTAAAGTGCATTTATTAAGCAAACGTTAAACCGCGACACACACTTACTATAATTTCTAGAAAATAATTGTTTTTAGGTGTTTATCGTGTTAAATTTGCACAGCAACTAGTTGCGTGCATGCGTTTAATTCTGCGTATCAGCTTTTGAAATACAGCTGATTTGACAGTCAAAGTGCATTTATTAAGCAAACGTTAGACTGAGACTAGGGGTTGAACGAGTACATAATTTTTAAACTCGACATTAACATAAATAAACTCGAGCAGTACTCGAGTAGTCGATGATGTCATAGGCTCTTAAGATGCAAAATAAATAAATATATAAAAATGCATCAAAACTTCATAATTTACCAAAAAAAGACCAACAAAACATTGGGAGCATTTATTATGCTCCTATCATTTATCATACTGCAGATAAGTCACAGGAAAAACAAAACTATTAGTTACCGGTATTATTATTAATATCAACATAGTGAATGTACCGTGCGGCACACGTCAAAACGAAACTTAAAAACAAATGGGGCCACACCGCACCACCGCCTGCAGTGCTTTGCAATTTAGGTTTACTTTTAGAGATTATTGTGTTTATAGGTTTTTAATAGGTCTAGAGAGATGAATATTTGTTGCTTTTTGTTTGTGAAATGAGAAAGGAAGCGGTTTCGGTCGAGTTATATGTGACCTGCAATCCAACACCGCCACCTCCTGTCACAATCTTCGGTGGTCAGTGACAGAAATTGATTCAATGAGCAGCAAAGCATTCTATAAAATTATAAACTGTTTCATAATAATAAAACACGACGCATTTTTACCTTTTTGACAAGACTGGGCCTGCTCCATACATCTGTGCGCACAGAGGAATCCATTTTGTAGCGTCTTTATATCTACCCCGCGCTCGGTGCGGATCATGTGACATGTGACGTAATGACGTCAGTGCGACGTGATGACGTCACTACGAGTACTTGAGAGGGACAAAAACACCTCGATAGAAGTTTTAGGACTCGATCTGTCGATTACTCGGGTACTCTGTTAAAGCACTAACTGAGAGTCAGAGTCAGAGTCAGAGTCAGAGAGAATTTATTGTCATTTGCACCGCATGTAGTACATGTGTTGAAAACGAGATTATGTACACAGGGTCCCAGTTACATCCAACAACAAATGCAAGAGAAAAACAATAATAACATCTAGGATTAACTAAGAGAGACATCAGCTAGTAATACACTAAGCCCTAATGTAGTAGAAAAACATCATTATAAACAGCAGCACGAACATGAGCAGATGGTCACAGATGAACGCAGCAACAAGAAACAGATCAGTATCAGTATGATGTGACATTTTGCAGTGTTTATTCTTATTATTTATTTATTCATGAGTCTGACAGCCTCAGGGTAGAAGCTGTTCCTCAGTCTAGTGGTTCTACATTTGATGCTCCTCAACCTCCGTCCCGAGGGGAGTGGTGCAAAGAGTGAGTGTGCTGGGTGAGTGAGGTCTTTCATGATGCAGGTGGCTCTTTTTCTGCATCTGGAGGTGTAAATGTCTGTGATGGTGGGGAGACTGACTCCCACAGACTTCTGTGCAGCCTTCACCACTCTCTGTAGAGCTTTTCTCTCTGCAACTGTGCAGCCTCCATGCCACACGTTGATGCTGGAGCACAGGACGCTCTCCACTGCACACCTGTAGAACGAGGTGAGGACTGGGCTTCTCAGACCGGCTCGTCTCAGCCGTCTGAGGAAGTAGAGTCTCTGATGACCTTTCTTGATCAGGCTGGTGGTGTTATTGCTCCAGCTGAGGTTATCATTCATGTGTACACCCAGGTATTTGTAGCTGGAGACCACCTCCACCGCAGATCCACCTATATACAGTGGGGTGTGGGTGTGTTTGTTCCTTCTGAAGTCCACAATCATCTCCTTCGTCTTCTTCACATTCATGTGAAGGTTGTTCTCTTTGCACCAGCTCTCCAGATGTTCCACCTCCTGTCTGTAGCTGGATTCATCATTATCTGTGATGCATCCCACCACAGCTGTATCATCTGCAAACTTAACAATATGACAGCCTGGATGTGTGGCTGTACAATCATATGTGAGCAGAGTGAACAGAAGAGGGCTCAGCACACATCCCTGAGGAGAGCCAGTGCTGAGGGTGATGGTGGAGGAGGAGAAGTTGTGGATCTTCACGGACTGTGGTCTGTCTGTTAAGAAGTCTAAGACCCAGTTACAAATAGAGGGGCTTAGTCCAAGTGTGGATAGTTTGTCTATCAGAGTTTGGGGGATCATGGTGTTGAAGGCAGATGTGAAGTCCACAAAGAGCAGACGCACGTATGAGTCCTTCTGATCCAGGTGGGTGAGAGCAGTGTGGACCACGGAGGAGATGGCGTCCTCTGTTGATCGGTTCTCACGGTATGCATATTGATGAGGGTCCTCGTTGATGTTGACGGCTGTCTTGATGTGGGACATGACCAGTTTCTCAAAACATTTAGCGACTATCGGGGTGAGAGCCACCGGTCTGTAGTCATTCAGACCAGTCACTGTGGAGCTTTTTGGGACTGGGATGATGGTGGCGGTCTTCAGGCAGGTGGGAACTGACTCCAGTGCAAGTGAGGTGGTGAAGATGTCAGCCAGCACCTCACAGAGCTGGTCCGCACATTCCTTCAGAACTTTCCCTGGGATGTTGTCTGGACCCGTAGCTTTATGAGGGTTGATCATTCATTCATTCATTCAACCTTTATTTAGTCAGGTAAATCTTTTGAACCTCATGGGCTCATTTACGAAAGCGACCTGCTAAAACTAAAGAACAATGAACAGCAATGGTAGAATTTCCTTAAACAATAAACAAACCAACAATAAACAATATAAAAACAAAAAAGAGAAGGAAAAAACAAAATATATATATATATTATTTTTTTTTTAAACAAAGTATCAAAAAACTAGCAAAACATTATAAGGTAGACGTATAAAATCAAAGACAGGAACAATCCTTCTGAGACTGCCTCTCACTTCTGCTGCGGTCACTTTGAGGTGCTCCTCGTCTGGTGATGAGGTGAGTCTGGTGCTAGTTGGTCTGTTTGGATCATCAAAACGTGCATAAAACTTATTGAGGGCATCAGGCAGGGATGGGTCCCTGGGGCATTGTTTGCTTTTGCCCTTGTAGTCTGTTAAGCATTTGATGCCCTGCCACATGCTCCTTGGATCATGTGAGGTGAACTGTCCCTCGATCCTCTGTGCATACGCGGCTTTGGCCTTCTTTATGCCATCATCCAGTTCTCTCCTGCACTTTCTCAACTCCTCAGTATCTTTAGACTTGAATGCAGTGTCCCTGGCTGCCAGCAGGGTGCGGACATCCTTATTTAGCCAGGGTTTTTGATTGGGGTAAAATTTAACACACTTTCTTATGGATACATTTTCAGCACATGTACTGATGTAACCCAGGACAGAGGAAGCATAAAGCTCCAGGTCAATTGAATTTCCATTCGTAGCTGCCTCTTTGAAGACAGACCAGTTTGTGTTTTCAAAGCAGTCTCTTAGCATGGGGGAACTATCTTGGCGCCACGATGTTATCACTCTTTGTTCTGGCATCGCACGTCTGAGTGGGGGTAGCTGTCTAGGGACCAATA
Organism: Garcialebias charrua; assembly: GCA_038048925.1. Taxonomy (NCBI): domain Eukaryota; kingdom Metazoa; phylum Chordata; class Actinopteri; order Cyprinodontiformes; family Rivulidae; genus Garcialebias; species Garcialebias charrua. Next base: position 33,770 of record JBBPBX010017490.1, read on the forward strand.
GCAGGGAGCGATGGTCGGAAGCCCCGATCGGTGGGCGTGGCTTCGCCGTGTACGCCCCCTTCACATTCGTGTAGACCTGGTCTAATGTCTTATTTCCTCGTGTTTCTGTGAAAACGTGCTGATTGAAGGTTGGAAGGATGACACGTAAATCCACGTGATTGAAGTCCCCGGAAACAATGAAAAACCCCTCAGGATATTTACACTGCAGCGAGGTGAGTAAGTCATGAATTTCTTCCTGGGCGTCTTTAGCATTAGCATCGGGGGGTATGTAAACATTGCTTATTATTATCGCTGAATAGTCGCGGGGGAGGTAATGTGGCCTACATCTTATTGTTAAAAGCTCCACAGCAGCTGAGCAGATCCTGCTGATAACGGCACAGTTCGTGCACCAGTCTTTGTTAACGTAAATGCAGACGCCTCCACCTCGCGTTTTCCCCGTAGTCTCGATGCACCGGTCCGTTCTGAAAAATAGTTTATTATCCAACTCGTAAACAGAGTCAGGAGTGTCTTCATTGATCCATGTTTCCGTGAGACAAAGCACCGAACATCTCCTCATCTCCTCCGACGTTGTTACTCTCAGACGAAGCAGGTCCATCTTGTTGTCGAGCGAACGCACGTTGGACAGAAATAAAGCCGGCATCGGGGGTTTACCGGTTTTAGCGTCTGCTCGTAGTCTCGTCATGATTCCTGCTCGACAGCCACGCTTTTTCCCTCGAGAGCACCGCTTCCTTTTCTTTCCTCCGCGCATCTGCTTCCAGAAAGATGATCTAAGCAGATCCAATCTTCCGAGCTCTGATTTGAGTTCGTTGCTGATTTCAGCTGTGCCTTGTGGTAAATCCGCTCCAATTCTCAACAGCTCAGTTCGGCTATAATTCACCCGCAAAAAACGCGCAGAGTCAGGTACAAAAACACTATTAAAACTACTAAAAACTGGGGATGTTCTGGGAGCCCATGAAGCTGCTACTGGTCTGAGCGCGGCCATCTTGAAATGACCCACATTTACTATAATTAATAGCAAACAAATGACTGTTTTAAGTGTTAATCTTGTTAAATTATCCCGCGCACGCTCCTGTGGGTGCCATTTGAAAGCCTGTCAATTTTTAGCACAACACTGGCCCACATTTCCGCGCACAACTGCCAATGTGTCAGAGCTCCTACATACATTTCAAAGATAATAAATAAAAAAGCTTACAGTAAAAGAATAAATAAAAAACGAGGGAAATGTCTAATGTGTATTATGATATTATGATATATATATATATATAT
>JBBPBX010017491.1:0-46780 GCA_038048925.1 Garcialebias charrua
GGGTTTGGGCCCCAATGATCAATGACAACGTTGTATACCCAGCGTGAGGTCCGTGAGTGAGAGTTCAGTTTTTATAAATTGCTCTATGAACTTATGCAAGTTCTCACCTTCTTCTCCCTCTGTTATCCCGTGTATACGGATGTTATTCCTTCGTGAACGGGCTTCCAGGTCAGTTAGACGTGTTTGCATGTTTTCTTGCAGCTTTAATGTGTGGCTCAGGACGTCTTTGACGTCCATGTTGAATTCCTCCACCTCAGTTAGCCGCTGCTCCGCCTCCTCGACTCTGCTTTTCACGTCTTTCAGGTCTGTAACAATGTCATCCAGTCGTTTCCCCATCTCTTCTCTAAACTCCGACATTTCTTTTTTTATAAGTCCCGACTGGTCAGTAATTTGTTTTTTGAGGTTCGTCTGAACTTCCTTCAGCTCCGAGAGAATGCTAGCTCCCATAGCTTCCATAGCTTTATCCATTGCTAGCTTGCTACCATCGGAAGCCTCCGTCGTTAAAGCGGGTGATTCTTTCGTGTTTTCCTGCTGGTTTCCTCTCGTCTTCTTCATGTTACTCCCCGACTAACATGTGAGTACAAAAATGTTTTTTTAGAGTTATTTTTGTCGAGAGAGTAGGTCGACCGTCTGGGAGCTCAGGAATCAAGCTGTTGCTCGCTCCTCCGCCATCCGGAAGTCCCTCCTCTTCCAGTGCCATCTTGACGGTGAGTAGTTCACGATCTCCTACATCATAATTACGCTCTTCTGGGGAGAGAGACTTGGAGAAGAACGCACATCGGTGAACTTTGTCATCGTTGCTACGTTGACTTAAAACAGCCCTGATGCCAGTATCAGAGGCGTCGATTTCTACAATTAATTGTTTGTCCACATCGGGGAATCTAAGAATAGGAGCCGTGGCAAACAAGGATTTTAACTTAACAAATGCTTGTTCAGCAGTTTTGTTCCAAGTGAAGGAGCTTTTAGTGGATGTTAGAGTGTGGAGGGGAGAAGCAACGGAACTGTAATTTTTAATGAATTTTCGATTAAAAAAATTGCTAAACCAAGGAAGCATTGTAATTGTTTGCGTGATTGAGGTATTGGCCAGTCCAGAACTGCAGAAGTTTTTGAGGGACCCATGGATATTTGATCAGGTGTGATATTAAACCCAAGAAACGTAGTGTTGGTGGTATGAAACTCACATTTCTCAGCCTTGACAAATAGATTGTTTTACAGGAGATGGAGGAGAACGGCATGAACGTGTTGGATGATGGATTCTAAGTCTTTGGAAAAAAATCTGAATGTCGTCCAAGTAAACAAATACATTGACATTGATAAAATCCCTGAGCACGTCATTGACTAGAGCTTGGAAAACTGCTGGGGCATTAGTTAAACCAAAAGGCATTACAACTTCCACTTCTGGCACTCTGCGAAGCAGGTCGCATCTCTTTTTGCTCCTCTCCCCCTAAGTTTTCCTCCTCCCTGCTTTTGCATTTTGTCTTGTCTTTAACTCTTCAGCGCTCACTGGAACCAATTTGAAATGGATTAATTTACGTGGGTTGTTTCCTCTATTGATAAATTTTTTCAACAAAGCGTACCGGACCAGGAGAAGCGGCTTGCCCCTTCGACACGCATGCGGTAGGATACACTATGGACTTGTGGAGCGAGTGGAAGCCAATGTGTCTGACTGTTCTCTCTGTCAAAGACGTTGAAGATTTGTGGATTATTGGAATATTGGTGGCAGTTGCTCTGCTTTTTGGGATCGGCGGATGTTTCTGCTACTGGAAGCTGAGGGAGGCTGTCGCAGCGATCAACACGCTGGCGAGACTTCCTGCTCAACAAGATTCTCTGATCCGGGCTATGACCTCAACGAGCCAGCTGTTGTATGAGCTGAACCACACGGTGGGAGCAGCGGCGGACAGCCGCGGACCTGCGATGCGCTTTGGGACTCGTTTACAGCCGACCCATCAGGGCACAGATGGGGATTTGTAGCTCGGAACCTCACATGATTCGGATTTGGACCTGAACAGCACCTGGACTTCAAGGCTGCAGTCAAAAGTACACTGTAGCCTGGCCTGAAAATAAATAAAGCGACTAATCTAATCTGGACTGTGAGCAACCTTGAAAAAAGAAGGCTGTCTGCAATCTTCTCCTGGAGTGAAAGCTGTTGAGAACTCGCTGCCCCCCCCCCCCCCAGAGGTCTCCGTGTGCTTTCAGATGGAGCCGAGCTGAATGCCATCTACAGACTGTGCTTATCTGAAATGATTTTCACGGACAATCTCCCTGCTTGCCATGAAATGCAACATGTCTTGTCTTATTCGTGCTAAAGCTGGTAGAGTTTTTTAGACTTTATCATGGAGTGTCCTAAGACAAATTGTGATAGATTCTTTTTTGAATACGAAAGATTACCCGACTGTATGTTCCTTTTTCATATCTGATTGTTGGTGATGCGGTTTTATACTGCTGCGGCTTCCGTGCATACGTCCCTCTTCGGATGGTGCGGCGCGCCAATTGCAAAACTTTGTACCTTGGTGCAAATATGCCAATAAAGATGTATTCTATTCTATTCTATTCTATAACAAGATACTCATAGTGACCTGAGGTGGTATTGAAGGTGGTCTTCCATTTGTCACCTTCCTTGATTCTGACCAGATGATAGACGTTACGAAGATCCAGCTTAGTAAAAACTTTGGCACCCTGAATGAGATCAAAGGCAGAGGTCATTAAAGGCAGAGGATATTTATTTTTTACTGTTATGTCGTTTAATCCTCGATAATCAATGGTCGAAGTGACCCATCCTTTTTCCCAACAATATATAATCCAGCACCTGCAGGTGACGAGGAGGGTCTGATAATACCCGCTTTCAGGGAGTCAGTAATGTACTCACACATGGCCTTTTGTTCAGACTGGGACAAAGAAAATAAAGGTCCCCTCGGATGCGTGGTACCCGGTAACAGTTCAATAGAACAATCGTAGGGTCTATGGAGTGGCAGAGACATGGATTTACTTTTACTAAAGACTTTTACTAGGTCATGGTAACAATGAGGAACGTGAGTCAGATTTGGAGTTTCCTCCTTTATTTTGTCAACATTAATGGTCTGGTGAGCTGATTGTAGGCATGAAGACAGACATTGTTTGGACCATCCCAGGATGTTGCTACTCCTCCAGTCAATATGGGGGTTGTGTTTTCATAGCGAAGTAGCCCCCATCACAATGGGTAACTCAGGAGAATTGATGATAAAGAACCTTACTTTTTCGACGTGGTTCTCACAAATCTGTAGTTGGACTTCCTGTGTCACCATACTGGACTGATTGATTGGGTGTCCATCAAGGGCTAGAACTCTGTGAGGTTTATTTGTGGGAAACGTCTGAATGTTCAAAGATTTGGCTAAATTAATGTCCATGAATTCAAAGTCTGCACCAGAATCAATAAAAAGTCTCACTGGTATTTCCTTACCATTGGCTTGAAGGTTTGCATTGACTTGAAGCAGAGGGGGTTTTTTAAGAAGAGGTGACGGCCCTGCAGCTTGGACTTTGGTAAGAATTAGCAGTTCTGGACTTGACCGGGCATGTAGAAACTTGATGTCCTGAACCCCCACAATAGAAACATAATCCCTCTTGACACCTCCTTTGTCTCTCTCTTTGCGATAGCTTGGACCTTCCTATTTGCATGGGCTTCACTCCAGATGATGAAGGTGGTGAAGGTGGTCTTGTCTCTGGAGTGAAGGATCTGGGAACTGAGTACAAAACCCTCTCTGACCTGGTTTGTCTCACCTCTCGACGACGTTCTTGAAAGCGAAGGTAAATCCTGGTGGCCAATTTCTCTAGCTCTCTGAGGGAGGATAGAGGATCACGTGCAGCCAACTTATCTTTGATGTCATCATTGAGAGCCTGCCAAAAGATGTCTTGAAGAGCCTTCTCATTCCACTCGCTGTCAGCTGCCAGAGCGTGAAAATCTATGATTAATTCAGTGACTCTGCGATTGCCTTGTCGTAGTCTTTGGAGTCCCCTGGTTGCCTCTGGTGTGGGAAGAACATGACTGAATACTCTCAAAAGTTCAGCGGCAAAATCTTTAAATTTGTAGCAAAATAATGAGTCTCTTGCCCACTCAGCAGTACCCCAAATCTTGGCTTTACCTGACAATAAGGAGATAAAATAGGCTACTTTAGAGCGTTCAGAAGGAAAAGCAGAGGGTTGTAGTTCAAATTGTATTTCACATTGTGTCAAGAACTGTCTGCATTGAATGGATGCACCAGAAAAAACCTCAGGAGGGTTCAGCCTTGGTTCCTTGGAAGCCATGATCTGTGATAACGGGGTTAATCAGAGTCAGAGTCAGAGTCAGAGAATCTTTATTGTCATTTGCACCGCATGTGGTACATGTGATGAAATTAGATTATGTACACAGGGTCCCAGTTACATTCAACAACAAAATGTAAGAGAAAATCCAGGAGATGGGGCTAGATAATCAGATCTGAAAGAAGAATTAGAATGATGTGAGTGACAAGGTTTTGACTTGAAACTTAACTGGGCGTATAATTTACTTTCAGAATTGTTAAACGTGTCGGCGTGAAACTCGGTTTGGCCAGATTTAATTCAAGACTGGGTTTTTGAGTTTCACTGACAGACCGAACACTGAGAAAGTTTTAATAATTTTATTAAAAAACTGAAAGCTGGAACGGGTCCGTATCGTCCCTGGTAACTGGAGCTCTGCACAAGAGACAATAACATTAGCCACAGGACTTGAAAAGGTAGATGTTTTTATATTAGATAAAAACACTAACCTTCTTAGGGTATTTCTGGTCCATAGGGAAATCCTTAGTGACGTGGACAGATGATAACGTAGTCCAGAGTGACTTCCGTGTTTTCCTTGTGTCTACGTGTGGGGCTTAAAACGTAGGGGGATTTCCTTGTTCCAAAACAGGGTCATACACAGAGAATCAGAGAGTCGAGTAACGTTAGGAGGAGCAGGCTTATCTCTTGGTCGTGAAGGGCAGTCCTGGGTCCAAGTCCGTGAGGCAGATGGCTGAACAAGTCCGACAAGGAGAGAGGCAGAAGATCAGGGTCCAATAACATGAGCAGAAGTCAAAACCAGAAGGGCTGAGTCTTAAGAGGTACCAATGGGGGCTAAGGCGAGAGACGCGAAACCTGAAAACCAGACCAGGGTCGTAACGAGCAAGATTATTGTTTAAATCATTAGGGAAATGATTTAACTCACTAGGAGTTACCCATACTTAGGCCTTCACCAGACTTACAAAGGAGTCAATGCGTTAAACCAAGAAGGCCATATAGTCTAACAATTTGCAAGCTAGTGGTCTAGATTTTCTCAACAGATTCCAGATTTAAGTACTCCCCAGGAGGAAAGGCTGGATGGTCCACCATCTAATTGGGTCCCGCTCAGTGCAAACACGTACAAGGTCGCTGAACGCACATCACACGCACAAAGGATCCACGTAGTTCCATCTCAGTCAATGGGCACCAGCCAAAGAACCCCACCGATCGTTGAATCAGGTCCAGGTGGACCTGCTGGAGCAACAGGGTTAAAAAGCCCCCCATTGCATCTGGAGTAGGGGGTCTGCATCTTGAGGGAGTAATTCTTCACCCCTGTGCCCACTGACTTTGGAGTAAGTGGTCTGTATGGGGAGGAAGGTTCTTCATTCTACACTGCATCCTGAGGAGGTGATCTGCATCTTGTAAGAGCTCTCATCCTTTTTCTTGCCCCATTGTGAAAAAGGCAGCAGAAACTCTGGAGAACAAAGTCTCTACTGCTTGGCCTAGGAGCTCACATTCCTTGCCCCCCTCTTTGAAAAAGGCAGCTGCAAGAATAGGAGAAAGGAGTCTCCTCTGCCTTGCCTAAACTGTGTCTGTAATCCAGGAGGAACGGGGAAAGACGGACAAATCCCAGCCTGGCTATAATTCTCATCTGTGCCTTTGTTTGTCCTCCAGGTGGAACGGGAAAAAGGGACAATTCCAAGCCTGATTAGATAGATAGATAGATAGATAGATAGATAGATAGATAGATAGATAGATAGATAGATAGATAGATAGATAGATAGATAGATAGATAGATAGATAGATAGATAGATAGATAGATAGATAGATAGATAGATAGATAGATAGATAGATAGATAGATAGATAGATAGATAGATAGATAGATAGATAGATAGATAGATAGATAGATAGATAGATAGATAGATAGATAGATAGATAGATAGATAGATAGATAGATAGATAGATAGATAGATAGATAGATAGATAGATAGATAGATAGAAAGATAGATAGATAGATAGATAGATAGATAGATAGATAGATAGATAGATAGATAGATAGATAGATAGATAGATAGATAGATAGATAGATAGATAGATAGATAGATAGATAGATAGATAGATAGATAGATAGATAGATAGATAGATAGATAGATAGATAGATAGATAGATAGATAGATAGATAGATAGATAGATAGATAGATAGATAGATAGATAGATAGATAGATAGATAGATAGATAGATAGATAGATAGATAGGTAGGTAGGTAGGTAGGTAGGTAGGTAGGTAGGTAGGTAGGTAGGTAGGTAGGTAGGTAGGTAGGTAGGTAGGTAGGTAGGTAGGTAGGTAGGTAGGTAGGTAGGTAGGTAGGTAGGTAGGTAGGTAGGTAGGTAGGTAGGTAGGTAGGTAGGTAGGTAGGTAGGTAGGTAGGTAGGTAGGTAGGTAGGTAGGTAGGTAGGTAGGTAGGTAGGTAGGTAGGTAGGTAGGTAGGTAGGTAGGTAGGTAGGTAGATAGATAGATAGATAGATAGATAGATAGATAGATAGATAGATAGATAGATAGATAGATAGATAGATAGATAGATAGATAGATAGATAGATAGATAGATAGATAGATAGATAGATAGATAGATAGATAGATAGATAGATAGATAGATAGATAGATAGATAGATAGATAGATAGATAGATAGATAGATAGATAGATAGATAGATAGATAGATAGATAGATAGCTTTCTTTATTACAGACTCAGAGTCCAACCTACATAAGAGACAACGAACATCCCAGACAGCAAAAGTTATGTGTGCCGGATCTGGGCCAAATGTATGAAAACATTTGGCCCGCATTTGTAAAATGGATCCGGCCCGGTGTCTTTTTGTCCAACGGGCCAAAACTGGCCCAGATGTGGATTGCGGATGCGGCATCCTCATTTCATTTTTAGGCAGATTTGGCCCAGGTCCGGCCCAGTAGAGTAAGTCGAATCTCAAAACGCGGCCCAGATCTGGTTCAAACCCGCAATACAGATACAGTATTTTCTGGTGTATAGGTCGCACCTGTGTATAGGTCGCATTGTCCAATTATCACCAATAGATTGGAAAAATCCCTAGATAGGTCGCACTGGTGTATAGGTCGCACCTACGTTTAGCTCTGCTGCAAATGTCTGCCACAGGAGCGCACAGCAAGGCTTTTAAGAAGATTAACACTTAAAAACAATTATTTGTTTGATAAAAATTATAGCAAATATGTCTGAGCTGAACTTTTCCTTAATAAATGAACGTAATTGTGAAATGAGCTGGATTTAAAAATTTGTTTCACCGAAAGTGATAACAAGCCATATATAGGTTGCACCTGAGTATAGGTCGCAGGCCTTGAAAAAAAACATAAAAAGGTGCGACCTATACACCGGAAAATACGGTATGTACAACAGGTCTAAATAGAGCACACACAAAATATCCACATAAGTTGTTGCTTAAAAACTGTTTATTCATGAGCAAAACAAATTCAAAAATGTTAAAAAGTTAAAATTGATAACAATGATAACATAACAACCTTAATAATAAAAGAAACTACAATTACCAGAGGTATGCATCATAAATACCATGATCTGCTTCTGTATGACAGTTTCAGTGTCCTTCAGTCATTTTAAGAGTCAGTCACAGCAGAGGAAAGCGACGTCCTCACTCATCTGTGATGAATCTCCAAATGCAGGACTGTCTGTGGCAGAGATTCACCTTAGCACTTTGTGGAAGATGTGAGGTTTCAAAGTCAACTTTTATTGTCAGAACTGCAATATGTACAGGACATAAACAGGATTGAAATTGCATTTCTCTCTCAGTCCCTCGGTGCAAAAGTAACCATTTAAACACTAAAACACTAAAACATTTAATAAACATAAGCATAAAATAGTAAAAGTGTAACACTGTCCTGACAGTTACACCAACACGAAAACACTAAACATTTAATGAACATAAGCATAAAATGAAATGATAAAAGTGTAATACTGTCCTGAGTTATTGCATAGTAGTATAAAAAGTATATAAAGTGTATCTATAAAATAAACTGAAGGTTCTAGCATTGACATTTGCAAAGAGTGGCAAAGCAGCATATGAGTTAATGTACACAGTATATGTATGAGGTAGTTGATGTTGGTATAGAGGCAAAGTGGCATATGCAGTAAGGCACATTGGGCATCCTTAAATAAGGCTAGTCAGAGAATACTGTATATGTATCAGCAGTAGTGTAGATATAAAAGTAGTGTAAATGTAAACAGTAGTAATAAATGTAAACAGTATTAATGTAAACAGTGAATATAAACAGTAGTATGACTATAGGCAGTAATGTAATACAAACAGTGCAAATATGAGAAGTAGTGCAAACTGAATGAGCACATGACTGAGAGTTTAGTGAATAACCCGTTTGATGACACAGGGACCAGTGTTAAAATCTTTGTGTTGTGTGGTAATGTGTGAGAAAGTTTTTTGTGTTAAGGCAGTTCAAATGGGAGGGGAGGCAGAGCAGGCAGAGTGTTTAGCATCCTTACTGCCTGATGAACAGAGCTGTCTCTCAGTCTGCTGGTTCGAGCCTGGAGACTCCTCAGTCTCCTCCCTGAAGGCAACAGTCTAAAGCAGCTGTGTAGTGGGTGTGTGGGATCACCTGCCATGCAGTGGGCTTTCCGAGTGAGGCGTTTGCTGTGTAAGTCCTGCAGTGAGGGGAAGGAGGTGCCGACGATCTTCTCAGCTGCTCTCATGATGCGCTGGAGGCTCTTGCGGCAGGATGCAGTACATGCACCAAACCACACAGTGATGCAGCTGGTCAGGACACTTTCTATGGCACCTCTGTAGAAGGTGCACATGATGGGGGTTGAAGCTCCAGCCCTTTTCAGCTTGCGGAGAAAGTAGAGACGCTGGTGAGCCTTCTTGGCCAGTGCTGCAGTGTTCCTGCTCCAGGACAGGTCCTTTGAGACGTGCACTCCCAGGAACTTGGTGCTGTCTACTCTCTCCACTGCGGTGCTGTTGATGGTCAGAGGGGCATGTTGGGCATCCCTCTTCCTGAAGTCCACGACAATCTCCTTTGTCTTCTCCACGTTGAGAGTGAGATTGTTGTGTCCGTACCACAAGGCCAAGCGGCTCACCTCGTTCCTGTAGTCCGTCTCATCGTTGTTGCTGATGAGACCCACCACTGTTGTGTCGTCCGCAAACTTGATGAAGTGGTTGGAGCTGTATGATGGTGTGCAGTCGTGTGTTAGCAGGGTGAATAGAAGGGGGCTCAGTACACATCCTTGTGGGGTCCTCATTGCTAGCAACATTAGCATTTGGAGGTCAGACAGGAGCCTAAGAAAAGCACAAAGAAAAACAAGATTATAACCAGGCAATACCAAAAAACAATATAATAAAACAAAACAGCCAGCCACTAGGGAGCACAAGCCATTGTATCTCTTGTGCCGGTCCCAAGCCCGGGTAAATGGTGAGGGTTGTGTCAGGAATGGCATCCGATGTAAAACACTTGCCAAAACCATAATGCGAGTTCATCAAAGTGAAACCATACCAGATCGGTCGAGGCCCGGGTTAACAACGTCCGCCACCGGTGCGGAAATTGTACTACTGTTAGTCGAAGACGCCGAGGAGGAAAACGTGTCAGGAGACAGAGGGAGAGGAGGAAAGTGAAGAATGTAGGACTGAGGGTTGCAACTCTAAATGTGGGGACAATGACAGGCAAAGGTAGAGAGCTGGCTGACATGATGCAGAGAAGAAAGGTAGATGTTTTATGTGTCCAAGAGACCAAGTGGAAGGGCAGCAAGGCTCACAGTATTGGAGCAGGGTTTAAACTGTTTTACCATGGTGTGGATAGAAAGAGAAATGGAGTAGGGGTGGTCCTGAAGGAGGAGTTGGCAAAGAATGTAGTAGAGGTGAAGAGAGTGTCAGATAGGGTGATGTGTCTAAAGGTAGAAGTAGAAGGTCTGATGCTAAACATAGTAAGTGGTTATGCTCCACAGGTTGGATGTGATGGGGAGGAGAAAGATAAATTTTGGAAAGATTTGGATGAAGTGATAGAGAGTATTCCCAGGGAGGAAAGAGTGGTGATTGGAGCAGACCTGAATGGACATGTTGGTGAAGGAAACAGAGGGGATGAGGAAGTGATGGGTAGGTTTGGTGTCAAGGAAAGAAACCAGGAAGGACAGATGGTGGTGGATTTTGCCAAGAGAATGGAAATGGCTATAGTCAATACCTATTTCCAAAAGAGGGAGGAACATAGAGTGACCTATAAGAGTGGAGGAAGGAGTACACAGGTCGATTACATTCTGTGTAGAAGAGGAAACCTGAGAGAGATTGGAGACTGTAAGGTTGTAGCAGGGGAGAGCGTGGCCAGACAGCATCGGATGGTTGTGTGTAGAATGACTGTTGTTGCGAAGAAGAGAACAAGAGTAAAACCAGAGAAGAAGACCAAATGGTGGAAGCTAAAGAAAGAAGAATGTTGTGAGAAATTCAGAGACGAGCTGTTAAAGGCTCTGGGTGGTAAGAAAGAGCTTCCAAGTGACTGGGCTACTACAGCAACAGTAATTAGAGAGACAGGTAGGAAGGTACTTGGTGTGTCATCTGGACAAAGAATGGAAGATAAGGAAACCTGGTGGTGGAATAGTGAAGTGCAGGACGCCATTCAAAGAAAGAGATTAGCCAAGAAGAAATATGACTGTGAGAGGACTGAAGAGCGGAGACAGGAATATAAGGAGATAGGACATAGAGCAAAGAGGGAAGTAGCTAAGGCAAAGCAGAGGGCGTACAATGAGTTATATGGGAGACTGGACACTAAAGAGGGCGAGAAGGACTTGTACCGATTGGCAAGACAGAGGGATCAGGCTGGAAAGGATGTGCAGCAGGTTAGGCTTATTAAATACAGGTAACCCCCGACCTACGACCCCATCGACCTGCGAACCACGGGACCTACGAACATATCATATTTAATAAAAATATGAATTAAAAAAAAAAAAAATTTTTTTTTTTGTGTGTTTAAATGTTCTTAATTTCATGTGTACATCACTTTGTTGCAGCTCTGGTTGTTTTAAAGGCTTTATAAATAATAATTATGATAAAAAAGATCATTTCTGATCATTTTTGAGCAATTTTTGGCAACAGGAAGTAGGTCTTCAGTTTACACGGTCACAAATTAATGTAGAACACCGGACGCTATTTTAGGTTCAGTCACTGGGGTCTCCGGTCACAAATTAATGTAGAACACCGGACGCCATCTTAGGTTAGCTGCCGAGAGCCGGACGAAGACTGGTGACCAGGATGGCTTCATATGGATTAATTACTAGCTGGAAACGTCTCTGTGAACTTTGTGGATGTCTCAAGCAGCAGCGGATTTATCGCCGATCGTGCCAGGCCGCCGTGCGAACACCTCCGGCCGGCCTGGCTACACCTCCGGCCTGGCTAGCTCCAGAGCTAACACTGGAGCTAACACGGGAGCCGGCCTTTTGAACACTGGTGACCAGGATCGCATCATATGGATTAATTACTAGCTGGAATAGCTCTGTGGACGTCTCAGGCTGGAGCAGCGGCTGGAGCAGCAGCTGCAGATTGATCGCGCCGCCGCTCCAACACTAGCTCATGGCTTGGCTAGCAGAAGCTAGCCAGCTAGCTAACACAGGTCTGGAGCAGCTGCGGTGGCTTGCCGGCCCCCGCGCTGCTTGGCCCGAAAACAATCAACGCATGGCAACCTATGTCGGCTTTGACCATCTCAAAGTAAGAAAATATATTTTTATTTATTCTGTAAATGTGAATAGCAATGTTTAACATTACAGTACACTACTTTACATGCTTAAATGTGTGCGCGCGCTCCGTTAGCATGATAAATAAAGGTTGAATGAATGAATGAATGAATAATTTTTTTTTTTAATATAATTTTCACCCCCTACCTACGAACGGATCGAGCTGCGAACGGTTCTTAGGTCCCAAACTCGTACGTAGGTCGGGGGTTCCCTGTATGGGAATGGGAATGTTCTAACAAGTGAGGAGAGTGTGATGGGAAGATGGAAGGATTACTTTGAGGAGCTAATGAATGAAGAGAATGAAAGAGAAAGAAGAGTGGAGGTAATAGAAACTGTGGACCAGGAAGTGGGAAAAATTAGTGAGGGTGAAGTCCGGAAAGCTCTGAAAAGAATGAAGAAGGGGAAGGCAGTAGGACCTGATGACATACCAGTGGAGGTTTGGAAATGCCTTGGAGAGATGGCAGTGAGGTTTTTGACTCAAATATTTAATGGAATATTTGAGGGTGAGAAAATGCCTGAAGAATGGAGAAGAAGTGTGCTGGTTCCCATTTTTAAGAACAAGGGTGATGTACAGAGTTGTAGCAACTACAGGGGAATTAAGTTGATGAGCCACACAATGAAGATCTGGGAGAGAGTTGTGGAAGGAAGGCTTAGACAAGAGGTGACTATCTGTGAGCAGCAGTATGGTTTCATGCCAAGAAAGAGCACCACAGATGCCATCTTTGCTTTGAGGATGTTGATAGAGAAGTACAGAGAGGGTCAGAAAGAACTCCATTGTGTGTTTGTGGATTTAGAAAAAGCATATGACAGGGTGCCAAGAGAAGAGGTGTGGTATTGCATGAGGAAATCTGGAGTGGCAGATAAGTATGTTAGACTGGTACAGGACATGTATGAGGACAGCAGGACAGTGGTGAGATGTGCTGTAGGAGTGACAGATAGCTTCAAGGTGGCGGTGGGAGTGCATCAAGGATCGGCTCTGAGCCCCTTCTTGTTTGTTCTGGTGATGGACCGACTAACAGATGAGGTCAGGCAGGAATCCCCATGGACTATGATGTTTGCAGATGACATTGTGATCTGTGGTGAGAATAGGGAACAGGTGGAAGACAACTTGGAGAGGTGGAGGTATGCACTTGAAAGAAGAGGAATGAAAGTCAGCCGTAGTAAGACAGAGTACATGTGTGTGAATGAGAGGGAGGCCAGTGGAACAGTGAGGCTACAAGGAGCAGAGGTCACAAAGGTGCAGGACTTCAAGTACTTGGGGTCCACTGTCCAGGAAAATGGGGAATGTGGTAAAGAGGTGAAGAAGAGAGTCCAGGCAGGATGGAGTGGATGGAGAAAAGTTTCAGGAGTGATTTGTGACAAAAAGGTGTCAGCAAAGGTCAAAGGAAAAGTTTACAAGACAGTGGTGAGACCAGCTATGTTGTATGGTCTGGAGACGGTGTCATTGACAAAAAGACAGGAGAAAGAACTGGAAGTAGCAGAAATGAAGATGCTGAGGTTCTCCTTAGGAGTGACAAGGATGGATAAGATCAGGAATGAGATCATCAGAGGTACAGCACATGTTGAACAACTGGGAGATAAAGTTAGGGAGGCCAGACTGAGATGGTTTGGACATGTCCAGAGGAGGGACAGTGGGTATATTGGTAGAAGGATGTTAGAAATGCAGCTGCCAGGAAAAAGACAAAGAGGGAGACCAAAGAGGAGATATATGGATGCAGTTAGAGAGGACATGGAGGTAGTTGGAGTGAGGACAGAGGATGCAGAGGACAGAGTGAGGTGGAGGAGGATGACTCGCTGTGGCGACCCCTGAAAAGGGAAAAGCCGAAAGAAGAAGAAGAATATAATAAAACAAAAACAAACAAACATAAGAAATTGTCATAACTTACGTGTGCATGTAGTCAGCTGGAGGCTCTCAACACATTTAGTCAAGTATTAGAGAATTCAGTGAGGCCTAGGTCAGAGGATATGGACATCAGAGATTGTAAAATAAATTCAAATCATGCAGGTAACAATTAATGAAGAACCCCAACTGACATAATTAGAAGTAAAAGCCAAAATACTGTATATAAAATGACCAATAAATACACTTGAAATGCATCAATTAAATTAAAAAAAGGAGAACTTTACCTCATGTTTTATAATTTAATTTACCTTCATATTTATTTTTATGCTTTGTTCCAATAAACTTTACATACTGTTTTTAAAAACATATTTTTGTGTTCCTTTTTACTTGTATCTGCATTTGTGCCTCCCAATATTTATATTGTAAATATTTATTTATTTTATATTTATTCCCCCAAAAGTCTTTTTATTTCCATGTGTTTTTACACTTCTCTGTCACCCGTTTTTACTTCATCTTATGTATTTCTGTCTCATGATGTAAATAAGGTGGGCAGAGCTTCTTGGGTCAGCTCCACTTCTATTGGTCAAAAAAACAGGAAGGAGCAGGATCCATGTGTAGATCTACTGTGCATGAAGCAGAAATGCATAAGGTAAAGTCAAAACAGGAGACATAGAAATGTAAGACCCATTTAAAAAAGAAAAACTTGTGGGAAAAAATATAAACAATAATTGAATATAAACATTAAAAGGCACAAATGCATCTACAAGAAAAACAAAAATATATATTTTAAAAATACAGTAAAATGTAAATTATAAGCAGAAATATATAATTTATTGGAACTAACCTGGAAAATAAAAAGGTCAATTAAATTATATAACATGAAGTAAATTTCTCCTTTGTAATTTAATTTGTGCATTTTTAGTGTATTTATTAATTTATCAGTCCATTCATATACATGCTTTTACTTCTAATTATGTCAGTTTTGATCTTCCATAACAATGAACATACCAAACAATGGAAAACAAAAACCAAAGTAGCCAGCACTTACCCATTACAGGGTTGGCCTCACAGGTACTTCTTTGTGTACAACTGGATCCAGAAGCTTTAGGTATTTTTCTCCCAGACTAGCCGAGGGAAAAAAAAGACAATGTAGTACTGAAATGTGTGTGTATACAGTATTTAAATGTTAAAATTTACAGATTATACCTGACAACAGGTCCAGAGGAAAATGTTGGAGCAGGTAGGTGGGAGACCTTTAAAACAAAAGTACATTTACTCTTAAAGTACAAATGATATGGTTGCAGACGTACTAACCAAACCAGCAACCAAGATGAAGTTGAAAAAGTATGAAATGTTTGTTTGGTGTATGAAGAATTTATTTAGGTTTGAAACATTAAGAGCCTGAGGGAGTTACCCAAAATGTGAGCAAGTGGGGGTGTTGACATTATGAATGTTTTTGTATTGCTCTCATTTTGTTTGAATTTGTTTTTCTTTATAGGCTTGTTTTGTATTGGATGCTCAGATGCATCATGTGACTTTTAATTTACTGCACCTGTGCAGCTTTAATTAATAAAAGGTGTGTGCTCCTTCAAACTCTGGGTGAATGAAGTGGAGCAACATGAAACCAAACCATGTTCAAGCGTCACGTTTAATGCTGAGAGCAAAGTGAACTCTGTCAACAAAAAATCAGTGTCTTAATTGCTTTACTCAAACTACCGGTACTTAGAAATTACCTCTCAATGACGAGTGGCTCACTTTACCGCAGTTCTCAAGGCTAGGTTCTGAGTCTGATCCAGTTGTGTCAGATGGGGTTGGATTGAAGAGCTGAGAGCAGAGAGGCACAGCTGATCTCTGACAACCTGCAGAATCAAAGAGAACATGTGAGAAATCTTTAGTTTCTGTTCTACATGCATCACTTTGATGCTTCCATCAACTTAGAGACAAATAAAGAGCATTCAAACCTAAAGATTCGCATCAACAAGGGACAAACACCTCTGCTGTGTTACTATGAACAGTTTAGCACCACCACCACCAAAGTCTGGCACTCATATTAGCCTGCCTGTGTGTCTGTTAGCAAAATATCTCATGTTCCAGTAAATCTTTAATGAAACTCTCAGAAAGTAATTGACTCTCAAGACCTCGTGAATGAGATATATCTTCCTTCAGCCTCTTGTTTAAGCAGCTACAAAAACAGTATGTTGCTGAAATACGTATTTAAAGTAAATTAGTATCTCAGCCTGGCTGCGGTTATTGTTCTGCTGACTAGTGAGCGCATGTGTGTTAACAGACGCGACGCAAACATCGTGAGGATGCGGGGCCTGTCTCTTTGAAAAACCATCCAGGAACTAAGCCAAAAAAAAAAAAAAACGTAGCATATATGGCTTATTTAAACGCTAGAATAACCTAACCTGCAGTGTTTTACTTGCCTCAAATTATCTGCCTCAGCAGCATACACGACACACCCGTTTTAGCTCGTTGTTAGCTTAGCTTTTAGCAACAGCAGGTTTTGTTCATTCAACTGAACAGAGCTAAAAAAGCTAGCAAATAAACAAAACCGAACCGACCTTCAACTTCCAACTGAATGTCCAGTCGTCGTCCAGAGTCTGACCAGTCGACGTCTAATAAAAAGCAAGTTTTACGAGCGCTGAGTCCAACACAACAACAGCTTCTTGTCCAACAGTTGAAAGGAAATGGCTACATTTGAAAGAAGCGCGCGAAGCAAGAGGCGTTGATTGGTTGGATATGATCACATGCTACTTCACCCGATAAACAAGAGTGGCGTTGATTGGTTAGGACAAAGTTCACATGCAACCTGACAAGCAAGAGTGGCGTTGATTGGTTGGGACGTATATGATCATATATATATCCACCTTATTCTTGGGGGTGTCACTGTAGAAGCGATAATGTGTCGTACTTCCGTTTGACCCCGGAAGTAGAATTTTTGCATTGGCTCCTCGTTGTTTGCTTGCTAATCTGCGCGCATCGTAGAAGTTCTGTTAAAGTTCTGTTTTCTGTTATTTCGAGCTAATATTGTCACGAAGATGTCTTGAGGAGCTCGGGTACCTGTTGCGCTGTTCGTGGCTGTATGAATAATCAGACGAAGCTGAATTAGTGGCTGCAACTAGTGTGTGTTGAACATGCTCCGATAAGAAAAACCTGCATCCTTCTTTGTGGCTGGGCTACGAGAAACCACCTGAAAAAAGTCACCGTATCCTCCAGAGGATCGAGAACACCAGGTATGATTTAAGAGACAGCTTTTAGTGTTATGATTTTATGTAGTCAGTGATTAAATGATACTAATATTTTCGTTCATAACTGGCAAATAAACACACGCACCTATATGTATGCTGTGTGTGCGTTTATTTATACATATCTATCTATATATCTATATATATATATATAGGTGTGTGTTTATATATATATATATATATATATATATATATATATATATATATATAATATATATATATAATATAGGGTGTGTGTGTGTGTGTGTTCATAAATGAACCCTAATGTTTGTATAATGTACTTTTACTTTCAGATGGGCTTGATGAGAGTGTGGAGCTGCTCAACACCACCAGTCACATGCAGCATGACTGTTGGAATGTGGATTGACATAATGTCAGAACAAACCAACAACCTTATTCTATGGTTGCCCCGTGAAACAATTAAAGCAACATGTTTTGCAGAAAGCTAAAAACTTGGACTCCAGAAGTGAATCATACATGCAAATAACACTGTGAAATATTTATTGGCTGTTTCTCCCTCTGGAATAATCATGTTTATTTCGATGCTTATGGTGGTAAATGCAGTGACAGGTATATAACACAGAACTCTGGGTTTCTGGACTATCTGCGTGCCGTGCTGGAGATGAGGTGATGGGTGATCGTGGTTTCACAGTGAGGGACCTGCTGCAAGAGCTATGGTGTCAATTTAATCATTCCAGCATTCACACGCAAAGGATGCCAGCTTATTTCAAGTGAGAAGTGAGAAGACATTAAATGTAAACATTTTTCTCAAACATGTACAGTACTGGTGTACTTGCTGTAAACGTAACACAACTCTTAACATGTTTTTTTAAAGGATATGTTAACTATATTACATTAGAAAAGTATTTGCTAAAATGATTAATTTGTTATGTACAATAGTTGACTGTTAACCTTCTTACAAGGTTAGGTTTTTTGTGTGCACTATATCAGTTAATTTTGGATTAAAGGTTCAGTCTGCAGTTTCTGTAGAACATCAGCACTTAGAAAAAATTTCAACAAGCAAAGCATTCTGATCCCTCCCCCTCAGAGCCATATATGGCTCTGCCCCCTTGTGGTCTGTTAAAATTCAAATTCAAGCTCTGTTTTTATTGGCTGATTCAAATTCAAGCTCGGTTTTTATTGGCTGGTTACAAACTTTGTTTTTATTGGATGGAAAATGGCGGGTCACTTTTTCTTTTTAGAAATGCTTATTTACCACCTGGAGAAGCAAGGGGACAATATTTTTTTTTAGTTTTTTTCAGAGATTACCTCTCTAACATCAATCTAGTGACAGAGTGAAGAAATATGTTAAAAATATATTGTTAGAAAAGTTACATATAGTAGCTTTAAACTACTGTTTCTATCTAAATGTCACTTTTTTCATTATCAAGTTTTTAAAGATCGTTTCCTGTCTATTTCATTATGTTTTCATTTACTGTATTTTATTAAAAGTTCTCAAGGTGCTTCATTTGTGAATCAGTAAAGTCTTTGTCAAAAGAAATGTCAAGCTCCAGGTGCTCAGTTGGTGTCCAGATAAACATCTTGCAGCTCAAAAGTCCAAAGCAACATCATTGTTAGCTGGACCTGGAGATGTGGATTTTTAATGCTTAGACTGGGCTTTATGTTTGTTTAAATAAAGTGTCCCACCTCTCTTAACATAACAGGACCAACCTTGTTAATGTGAAGATACTAATAAGCTTCAGAGCTTTTCAGATTGCTCATCGCTTCGCCATCTGAAGCAACTGTCAAAGTAGCTAAGTATGCTAGTAGCTAAACATGCTAGTGTACGTTATTTTCGGCCACTTCTTCAAGTCGTCCTCCCACCCCTCAACAGCTGTAGGTAGCGGTAAAACAATATCTCTACATTTGAGTTGTGATAGTTTATGTTCCCACATATTTTATGACCTAAAACCTCTGACGAAAACCGGTTAGCGCGTTGCTAGCGTGTAACAAAAGTGCCGGTTCTGACTTTCGGCGGAAGTCGTTCACATAATTCGCGCAAGGCATCATGGGGCGTAGGAATAAGGTGGATACAACAATATAAAAAAACAGCTCGAGCTGTTTCAAAAAACTGACAAAACGTTTAAAACAGAAGTACTAAAAATAAACCAGTGTGAAAATACTTTGTGTAAAATATCTTGGCCAAAAGTTTAAACATAAGTATAGATTAAGTATACTTAGACTTTTAGTTTATTTTTAGTATAAGTCAAGTATTGTGTAAAATAAACTTGGCCAAGTATACTTTTGATAAGTACCTAAAAAGTATACTGAAAGTATACTCTTATTTTTTTAGTTTAAAATTAGTGTACTTTAAGTATACTTGCATATACTACTTTTTGGTAAGGGATCACTTCTCTCAGTGCTGCGTCTGTTGCTTAAAAAAATAAATAATAATAATAATAATAATTGTCTAATCTTGTCATCTGCGTATGTTTCCCATACACAGACGAAATTCGTCTCTGCATTTAACCCAACCACCTACCAGGTGGTGCAGTGAGCAGCCATAGAAGGCGCTCGGGGAGCTGGAGAAATAGGTGTGCACTCATAGACACCCCAAGGTGTGTAGTGGTCGGGACGCGAACCCGCGTCCTTCGGGTCCCAAGTCAAACGCCCTAACCACTACACAAGGAAGGCGCAGTTGGCTTGCAGTCTGGGACCAGATCAGAGCCAGATGCCAGTCTTTGTAAACCTCTGAGGCTGGCGCATTCGGTCTGCAGGCAAAAACCGGATCAGAACCACACCCAGCGCAGGTGTCAGTGCAGCTCATGATCTCAGAATCGGGGTGGAACTGGCACACAACACCACGCCGTCTCTGACTGTTATGCGGATCTGGCGACTTGTAAACGAGCCCGGTAAGGAGTTGGCTCAGAGTTGTAAACCGCATCTGACTGTTATGCGGATCTGGCGACTTGTAAACGGATCCGGCCCAAATGTAAATGCTGTCTGGGATGATAAAAATAAAATACAAAATACAAATAAAAAATTATAAAAATTATAAAATAAAATAAAAAGTACAATAGAAAAAGTACCTAACCGTTCAGGAGGCAATCATACCAATGTCTCCAAAGCACAGATGAATATTTCACTGCACTATATTTGACATTAGTCAACAGTAGAATAATTCTATTATTAGACTTATGTAAACGACAAATAAATGTATACATAAACTTTCTTAAAACAGCCATCAAAGTGCTGACGCGAGCAGATACAAATAGTTCACTGGCACTGGTCCATCTGGGCTTATTTAAAAAAAGTCTTAGTGCGTCATTATAAGCCACTTTCAATCTATGAAGACTGGCTTTTTTAAAATTGCACCACAAATGTGCCGTATACAGTGATGTACAATAAGATCTAAACAAGTTAATTTTCACTTCATCAGAACAGAATGCAAACTCTTATAAAATATTCTCGGGTCGTCATTTCAGGCGACTTCAACTTGCATGTGTGTTGTCCTGAGAAGCCCATGGTTAAGGACTTTTTAGATTTATTGGACTCATTTAATTTAACACAACACGTGAACTCTCCCACGCAGCAGCGTGGACATTTGTTGGACCTTGTTTTAACTTGTGCTGTGACAGTTTCAAACCTTGAAATAGGTGACAATGTTTTCTCGGATCATAGGCCAGTCAATTTTCAGTTCACCATCCCCCATGTAACCCCTAAGACATGTATTTCTGCACGTAAAGGCAGGAATGTTAACCATTTAACTGCCGCACGTTTCACTGAGGTTTACAACAATGTCATGTTAATTCAGCCCCCATTGTTCCTCTCCAGCACTGAGGAGCTGACAAACCAGTTTGACTCTGTTTGTTTAAAGGCTTTGGATCAAGTGGCGCCTATTAAACCTAGAAGACCAAAACTCAGGGCCGAACCGTGGCTGAATGACACGACCAGAGCTGCCAGGCAGCAATGCCGAAAGGCGGAGAGGAAATGGAAAAAAGACAGACTGCAGGTCTCTTTTCAGATGGTAAAAGAGAGCTGGCGCCGATATCAGAAAGCAGTGAAAACTGCTAAATCACAATACTTCTCTGATATCATTGCTGCAAACTCTCGTAACCCTCGAGTTCTGTTCTCCACCCTAAACTCTGTTCTCCACCTCACTGAACAATCACCCATGGAAGCCTCGACTGAGCTGTGCGAGAACTTCCAACATTTCTTTTTAGATAAAATCGCAACCACCAGGGCTCTCATTTCTCCTCCATCTCACGATCCATCCATCCCACCTCAATCTGTTGCTGTTTGTGACCATTTTGAACCAGTCTCTCTGTCCTCTCTAGAGCAGGTCATGTGCAACCTGAAACCATCTGGCTCCCCCTTCGATGTGGTCCCCCCTCGGCTACTAAAGGAGGTTTTTCACACTCTAGGTCCCTCCATTCTCTCGATTGTAAATAGCAGTCTATCCTCGGGTGTGGTGCCAAAATCATTAAAACATGCTGCTGTTCAACCCCTCCTGAAAAAACCAAACCTCGACCCGTCAGTATTATCCAACTTCAGGCCTGTCTCCAGACTCCCATTTGTATCTAAACTTCTAGAGAAAATAGTTGAGTCCCAACTAAAGTGCTTCCTGGAGGATCACGCTATCCCCGAGCTATTCCAGTCTGGCTTCAAATCCCTCCACAGCACTGAGACTGCCCTACTGAGCGGCCGTGGTGTAGTGGTAATGGCAGTCGTCTCCCGATCGGAAAGTTGGCGGTTCGACTCCCGGGACCCGCACCATGTGTCGTTGTGTCCTTGGGCAAGACACTTAACCCTGAGTTGCTCCCGGTAGGACTGGAAAGCACCTTGCATGGTAGTCTGCCGCCACCGGTTTATGAATGTGTGTAGCATTCAATATATGTGTAGCACTTTGAGATTTTCAGTAATGAAAAGTGCGTTATAAATTGAATTAATTATTATTATTATTATTATTTTAACGACATCTTCCTATCCACAGATACTGGTGACTCTGTGTTGCTTGTCCTATTGGACCTCACATCCGCTTTCGACACCATCGACCATGAGATCCTCATTGCTAGGTTGGAGCAGTGGGTGGGCATCTCAGGATCAGCCCTAAACTGGTTCAGATCCTACCTCTCTGACAGATCCTTTTGTGTTTCCATCAACGATTTTACTTCTGCAGTGGCGGCTCTTAAATGGGGGGTTCCGCAGGGGTCCATCCTGGGTCCTCTCTTGTTCTCCTTATACCTGCTGCCACTCGGTGCTATTTTCCGGAAACACAATATACCCTTCCACTTCTACGCTGATGACTGTCAAATTTACTTCCCCCTAAGACAAAATGGTACAGGCTCTATTCAACCTCTGCTCGACTGCCTGGCTGACATCAGGGACTGGATGGCTTTAAATTTCTTAAGCTTCAACGATAAGAAGTCGGAAGCCATATTGTTCCTTCCCAATGACACAACCTCAAACCACTGCATTGACCTGTCTGCTCTACCCCTGTCCGAAAAACAAAAAGTCACAAATCTGGGAGTGATAATGGATCCTTCCATGAAACTCAACAGTCATGTAAACATGATTGTCAAATCCTGTTTTTTCCAGCTGAGGCGTCTGTCTAAGCTGAAGCCCATATTATCAAAAAACAACCTGGAGACAGTGATTCACGCATTCATTACATCTAGGCTGGATTACTGCAATTCCCTTCTGCTTGGCGTCAGTCAAGCCACCATTGCACGATTACAACTGGTTCAGAACGCAGCTGCCCGATTTTTAACCAGCACACGCAAAAGAGAGCACATTACACCAGTCTTGGCCTCCCTTCACTGGCTACCGGTTCATCTTCGAATCCAATTCAAAATTCTCATGTATGTCTACAAATCGCTGAACAGTCTCGCCCCCGCCTATCTCTCGGATCTGATACACCCATATGTCCCTCCACGTGCTTTGAGGTCAGAGGATCAGGTACTCTTAATAGTTCCAGAAACTCGCCTTAAGCGCAGGGCGGCCGTGGTGTAGTGGTAATGGCAGTCGTCTCCCGATCGGAAAGTTGGCGGTTCGACTCCCGGGACCCGCACCATGTGTCGTTGTGTCCTTGGGCAAGACACTTAACCCTGAGTTGCTCCCGGTAGGACTGGAAAGCACCTTGCATGGTAGTCTGCCGCCACCGGTTTATGAATGTGTGTAGCATTCAATATATGTGTAGCACTTTGAGATTTTCAGTAATGAAAAGTGCGTTATAAATTGAATTAATTATTATTATTAGGGGTGACAGGGCTTTCTCTGTAGCAGGCCCAAGACTCTGGAACTAGTTACCGCTGCTCATCAAACAGGCCCCCTCCCTCTCGGTTTTCAAATCTCGGTTTTCAAATCCCGGTTAAAAACTAACTACTACTCCATCGCTTTCAATGCCAGCTGATTTGTATTGGATCGTTTTATTTATGATCTGCAATGTTTTTATGTTTTTCGTGTTGTACTTCATTGTCTGTGTTGCCTGTTGCGTGTTTGTTTGTCCAGCACTTTGGTGTGGACTTGTTCCTGTTTAAAGTGCTTTATAAATAAAATGGTATGGTATGGTATGGTAAACTTACGAGCAAGGATATTCGCCTGAGCATATATCATTCGAACCTGACGGTAAATGTCCTCATCATCAGACCGACGGTCTGTCAACACATGACCCAGATACTTTACTTCATTTGCGACATTCAATAAAGTCCCAGACAGCTTAAAAAGTGGAAATACACTATTTTTGTCCTCTTTAGTGCGACAAATCAAAATGAGACTTTTAGAGGGGTTGAATATGATATCATGTGTCTCACCATATGCTGAACAGACATGAAGCAGCTTCTGAAGACCAGCTGAACTTGGACTAAAAACCACTAAGTCATCAGCATACATAAGATGATTGATAATTGTATCTCCAACCATGCAGCCAGTTCTACACAGGTTTAGCTGCTTAGAGAGGTCATTCATATAAAAATTAAACAGTATAGGAGATAAAATGCTTCCTTGTCTGACACCATTACTGACACGGAAGGATGCAGACACACAATTATCCCATTTGACCTGCATATTTTGGTTAGCACACCAATAGGACAGACATCTCACTATATATTTGGGCACACCAGCTTGGCATAATTTGAAAAATAGTTTTCGATGGTTTACACAATCAAAAGCCTTGGAGGCGTCTAAAAAACACAAAAACTGTAGAATTTTTGTTATTATAGTTATTCTTTTAAGCCATATATACATAGATCAGTGCCATGCTCGGACTTGAACCCAAATTGATTGTCTGCAGATATTACTATCTTTGCAAATTTTGGCAAAATAATTAATTCAAAGACCTTAGATAGTGTATTAGCTAGGGCAATAGGTCTATAGTTATCAGAGCTGCCAATTTTTCCAGCTTTGTTCTTAATCACAGGAAGAATAACAACATTCATCAAGGAATCGGGAAGAAAACCATGCATAATAAAACCAGTGAAACACAAGGCAAGAAGAGGGGCTACCCTTGAACTTGCAAACTTGAGATGTTCAGCTGAAATAAGATCCATTCCTATAGATTTATTTACAGATAGTTCTTCAATTGCTTGATAGACCTCATGTGACTTGATAGTTTCTGCAGTACTAACCTTGTCAACATGGAAGGGTTCACTCTGAACACAGGTAAATATCTTGCTGTAGTGGTGTTGCCAAAAATCTACAATCATATTTGCCCCAGAGGCACCATCGACAGTGCAAGGGAGAGTGGATTTATTATTTCCTATAGATTTAACCTCTTTCCAAAAGGCTTTTGTGTCCTTATAAGTTTTTTTGCCAAGGAATCATCCCTCATGGTTTGCTCATTCCGTCTAATGAAGCGTAATGCATATTTGTATTTTGCATTAGACAGTTTTTTGTGTTCAAATATAGGACCATGCCTGGGTTTACCTGCTAGAGCCCAATTGGTAGTAGCTTCGCAGGCTTCTGTTATGTATCCTGAGGAAGCTGCCCATGCTGACACCTACAGTTTTTTGTGTATGTTGATTGCAGTCATGTTTTGTTGGTTAATTAGTCTGATTATGATCAGGCTTGTGTGTTCAGCCAGGAGGACCTGAGTGACACGCCTATATATACTTCACAGTGAGAGTACTTGGATGCGGAGTGTTGTGAGCTCAGAGGTGGTTGCTTTTTGCTGAGCTGTTTGAGTACTGTATGGTACTGTGTGGGGGTGTTCTCCGCCCGCCCCTGTCTTGAAGGTTGGTGATCTTCTGTTTAGAAGATTGTTGGTGAGTAGCTGATTGCTCATGTTTGGTCCTGACTGTGCTAGATGCACTTAGAAAGTGTCTGCTCTTTTATGTTTGTGACGTTTGACTGTGCTTGACGCACTTAGGAGTAGTTGCTCATTCTTGACTTTGTTGTGCTTGGTGCACTTGGTGGCTGTAGGCTGCATTGGTAACTTTTGGATCCTGCTCAGAAGAGGGAGGCTGACCTGTGTGGTTTGGTTAGCTTGGTTTAACCAGGAGGTTGTGTGGCTGGTGGTGGCCAGCTGTTTGGAGTCTTTTTGTTTGCCTAATGACAGAGTGAGATCGGTAGCTCAGTTCTCGGTTTTCTTTTACCCATAGAGTCCCCTTTGGTTAGGTAGTCCGTCATCAGACAGGCTTCGACGGCCCTGTTTTTATGGGTTGGCCCTGCGCTGGTGACGTTATATTATTTTTGGCTGACTCACTCTGTCCACCATTTGTTTGAACTTTTGTCTGTTTTTGCTTTTTCCTGACCCTGTGCCAGAAGACGGTGCACTCCGCACCTGGAGGGAGGAGTCGGGCAGTTTTTCAATAAAGCTTTTTAATTTACCTTCTGCCTTCTTGTGTCTTGTGTCCCTTTAATGTGTTCGGCCTGAGCCAGCCGTAACATATTTTGGGGGCTCGTCCGGGATATTGAATCCTTTTTGAGTCCTTGTCTGGGTTTTTTGAGTCCTTGTTGAGCTGTTGTGATCCTTGTTGGGTTAATTAATTAAACCTGCTGTTGGTTTGACTCGTAGGCGGGTCCAGTGCTGTGTGTGTGGGTGGTGCGTTCACGTACTGCTGGGACGTTAGTATTTACACAGTTCTTTTCCTGTGTTTACCATGGAGGACTTCGATTTACACAGTTTTGTGGAACGACCCACAGTAGAGGTTTTGGCTAGCTGTACTAAAGAGCAACTTTTGTGCATAGCGGATTATTATGAAGTGACGTTAGATAAACGTTCAAAAAGAGAAACTGTGGAAAACGAGTTAACTGCCGAGTTAATGCAACGCAGTGTTTTTTCTGCCGTGACGTCACCGAAAGACCCAGATCGCTCTCCGTACCGTTTTCAGGAACACCTACGTTTAAAAGAGATTGAACGAGACTTAGTACTCGAGCAACAGAAACGGGAACATGAGAAGGAAATAACGTTACAGAAAATTATGTTAGAACAACGGAAAATAGAGTTAGAAGCGGAAATACGTCTGAAAGAGCTGGAACGTGGATCTGCTCCGTTTCCTGTTCGAGAATTTGACGTGAGTAGACATGTTTCTTTAGTACCTCCGTTCAATGAAAAAGACGTAGATAAGTATTTTATCATGTTTGAAAGAGTAGCAAGTACTTTGAAGTGGCCAGAAACTGTTTGGCCCATTTTGTTACAGAGTGTGTTAAAAGGAAAAGCACAGGATGCCTATGCATCTCTTTCTGCAACAGATAGTGGTGACTATGCTAACGTAAAAGAAGCTATACTACGTGCATATGAGCTAGTTCCGGAAGCATACCGGCAGAAATTCAGAAAATGTAAGAAAGTAGATAATCAGTCTTATGCTGATTATGTCAGGGAAAAGGAGCTACTTTTTGATCGCTGGTGTACTGCGAGTGCAGTGACTGATTTTAACCAGCTGAAGCAGCTAATGTTGTTGGAAGATTTCAAATTAAACTTACCAGAGAGAGTAACCACGTATTTAAATGAAAATAAAGTGTCTGACGTTTCTAAAGCTGCAATCTTAGTGGATGAGTATATGCTGACGCATAAAACACACTTTGAACGTTCAAGCTTTGATAAAACTCGAAGCTCTAGTCATGTTAAGACCAGTTTTGAGTCCTCTCAACCTTTTAGATACAGATCCAAAGGTAATGGTAAATTCAGAGGGCCTGTTGTTCCTCACAGAGACCGAGATGTAACTGTAGAACGACGTGAAGGTGATGTGAGAGAACCTGTAAGATGTTATTATTGTAAACAGGAAGGGCATGTAACTAGAACCTGTCCTAAGTTACACAGAAAAGAACCAAAGCCTGTAGCTGCACTTAAAAGGATGGATAAGACGTTTCCCTCTGTGACAGGAACCTGTGAACGAGATGGTTTCAAACCTTTTATAATGGAAGGGTTTATCTCTACATCTCCATCAGGAAAAAAATACCTGTTAAAATACTTAGAGACACAGCCGTTTCACAGTCATTCATTTTGGACAATATTTTACCTAGAGATGAAGCTATTAAAATGGAAGCTGGTGTCCCCATTTGTGGTTTTAACATGCAGGAAGTTAATGTTCCTTTATGTAGGATAGTGGTTCAGTCAGAGTTGTGTTCAGGAGATGCTGTGGTAGGACTGCGTCCAAACTTTCCTATAGAAGGCATCTCCATGATTATGGGTAACGACTTGGCTGGAGGTCGCGTTTTAGTCACTCCAGAGGTGACTCCTGTCCCAGTGATTTCCCCTCAATTAGATAACTTAGCTCGCACATTTCCTAATGTTTTCACCTCTTGTGCAGTTACTCGTGCAGCTCTTAAACGCCAACAGGAGGAGGAGAAAGCTGAAGAAGTTGAGCTGAGTGACAGTTTTTTCAGTTCTGAGACTGACCAGAGCCCAGTGAGCTCAGAGGAGAATACTTTAGAGGGGGTAAGACTCTCATGGTCTAGGGAACAATTGATTAATCTTCAGAAGAGCGATGTTAGTTTAACATCATGTTTTATTGATACAGAAACTGACAAACCTGACATACTGAGTAATGGTTACTACTTAAGTGATGGCATTTTGATGCGTAAATGGACTCCCTTGACAGCCTCTCCTAATGAAGAGTGGCGTAGTGTAGAACAGATTGTTCTCCCTACTCTGTATCGTCCAGAGGTTTTACGTTTGGCGCACGACAGTCCCTTAGCTGGTCACCTGGGTATTAGAAAAACATATGACCGTGTGTTACGTCATTTTTTTTGGCCAGGTTTAAAAAAAGATGTCGTACTTCATTGCAACTCATGCCATTTTTGTCAGATAGCTGGAAAACCGAACCAGACCGTCCCACCTGCTCCTCTTTTTCCCATCCCGGCTATTGCTGAGCCTTTTGAGAGAGTTTTCGTGGACTGTGTAGGACCACTCCCCAGAACAAAGGCTGGAAACAAGTACTTAGTTACTGTGATGTGTGCCTCTACTCGTTTCCCAGAAGTTTTTCCTGTAAGAAAAATAACAACCCCAGTGGTGGTAAAGGTGTTAACCAAGTTTTTTTCATTGTTTGGGTTACCACGGGTGGTGCAGACCGAACAAGGCAGCAATTTTATGTCGAGAGTGTTTTCACAGGTCATGAAACAATTAAACATCCAGCATACCTGTTCGGCTGCGTACCATCCAGAAAGCCAGGGTGCCCTTGAACGATTCCATCAAACATTAAAAACTATGCTGCGTACATACTGTCTAGAATTCAACAAAGATTGGGATGAGGGAGTGCATCTCCAGATGTTTGCTATACGGGAAGTAGGTCAAGAGAGTTTGGGTTTTAGTCCAGCTGAACTGGTTTTTGCACATGAAGTTCGTGGTCCCTTAAGGTTGTTAAAAGAAAAGTGGGTATGTGAGAAGTCTGACAAGAATTTGTTAGACTATGTATGTGACTTCCGTTTTAAATTAGTACGTGCTTGTGAAATAGCTAAAACTAACCTACAGACGGCACAAGCTAAAATGAAATCCCTGTTTGATCGAAAAGCTGTAGCACGAGTGTTTCAAC
The DNA here is from genome assembly GCA_038048925.1 of Garcialebias charrua. Taxonomy (NCBI): domain Eukaryota; kingdom Metazoa; phylum Chordata; class Actinopteri; order Cyprinodontiformes; family Rivulidae; genus Garcialebias; species Garcialebias charrua. The sequence continues at coordinate 29,011 of JBBPBX010017491.1, forward strand.
CGGGTGACAAAGTGTTAGTTTTACTTCCTATTCCTGGTAGTAGTTTACAGGCCCGTTATAGTGGACCTTATGTCATTGAGAAAAAGCTAAATGAACGTGACTATTTGGTTTCTACTCCAGATAGGAGGCGCACTTCTCGTCTTTGTCACATCAACATGTTGAAACCATACATTGAGAGGGTTAGTGTGTTAGCTGTTCCCCTCTGTGATGTCCCCAGAGTAGCCGAAGATGTAGAGCCCCAAAAGGAGCTCTCCAGTGCTGAACAGGAGGTGGACAGTTCCCCTTCTGCCATTCTTGAAGGCAAGCTCTTAAATTCGCATTATCTTCAGAACCTACAGTTGTTGTTCTCCCACCTTGATGATAATAAAAGGGATGAACTAAGACAGCTGATATATTCTAACGCCTGTTTATTCTCTGATGTCCCTTCTAGAACGGATATCCTAAAACATGATATTGATGTGGGTGAAACGAAACCTATTAAACAACACCCTTATAGAGTGAATCCGAACAAACGCTTACGTATGAACAAACAAGTGCAGTACATGCTGAACAATGGCTTGGCCATACCTAGCACTAGTGCATGGAGTTCACCTTGCCTGTTGATAATGAAACATGGGGGTGATGATCGATTTTGCACTGATTTCAGAAAAGTAAATGCTATAACCAAACCAGATTGTTATCCTCTCCTTAGAATTGAGGATTGTGTTGACCATGTGGGCGTTGCACGCTTTGTAACCACTCTGGACTTATTGAAAGGTTATTGGCAGGTGCCATTGACTGAACGAGGTCAGGAGGTCTCTGCTTTTGTTACCCCTGATAGTTTTCTTGAGTACACAGTCATGGCTTTTGGCATGCGTAACGCTCCTGCTACCTTCCAAAGACTAATGAACATAGTTTTGTCCGAGTTACCCTTTTGTGAAGCATATCTAGATGATGTGGTGGTGTTCTCAGATACTTGGGAAGATCACTTAAAACACCTACAAACTGTTTTCACACGTCTGACAGAAGCTAAGTTGACGGTTAATCTGGCTAAATGTCAGTTTGGGCACGGAACTGTGACCTATTTGGGTAAACGTGTTGGAAGTGGTCAAGTACGTCCAGTTGAGGCAAAAGTGGAAGCAATATTGTCTGTCCCAATACCTTCCACCCGGACGGAGCTGAGACGTTATCTAGCCATGGTGGGGTACTACAGAGGGTTCTGTAAGAACTTCTCTGCTGTGGCTGCTCCCCTAACGGATCTTCTCAGCCCGAAAACACCTTTTATCTGGTCTGAGAGGTGCCAAGAAGCGTTTGATCAAACAAAAACATTGTTAACTAAGGCTCCAGTGCTAGCTGCACCAAAATTCGATGTCCCTTTTAAACTGGCTGTAGATGCTTGTGACTCTGGAGTAGGAGCTGTTCTCATTCAGGAAGGAACAGACGGAGTGGAACACCCAGTTTCCTATTACTCCCGGAAGTTGAACAAACATCAAAAAGGGTACTCGACCATAGAAAAGGAAGCCTTGGCTTTGATCTTGGCACTAGAGCATTTTGAAGTGTACATTGGAGGATCTTGCGATCCCATTATTGTATACACTGACCACAACCCCCTTACCTTTTTGCATCGAATGTGTAATAAAAATCGACGCTTAATGAGCTGGTCTTTGCGACTGCAGCCTTTTAACCTCTCCATATTACACATTAGAGGTAAGGACAACGTTATAGCCGATGCCCTCTCTCGTTTTTGAATTCCTTGCCCCAACTTGCCTTTTTTGTATGGTGCTATGTAGCCGGTGTCCCCACAAGACTACATTTTCTCCCATACAAAACACTGGTGTTGGAGGTGTTATGTATCCTGAGGAAGCTGCCCATGCTGACACCTACAGTTTTTTGTGTATGTTGACTGCAGTCATGTTTTGTTGGTTAATTAGTCTGATTATGATCAGGCTTGTGTGTTCAGCCAGGAGGACCTGAGTGACATGCCTATACTGTATCTTCACAGTGAGAGTACTTGGATGCGGAGTGTTGTGAGCTCAGAGGTGGTTGCTTTTTGCTGAGCTGTTTGAGTACTGTATGGTACTGTGTGGGGGTGTTCTCCGCCCGCCCCTGTCTTGAAGGTTGGTGATCTTCTGTTTAGAAGATTGTTGGTGAGTAGCTGATTGCTCATGTTTGGTCCTGACTGTGCTAGATGCACTTAGAAAGTGTCTGCTCTTTTATGTTTGTGACGTTTGACTGTGCTTGATGCACTTAGGAGTATAGTTGCTCATTCTTGACTTTGTTGTGCTTGGTGCACTTGGTGGCTGTAGGCTGCATTGGTAACTTTTGGATCCTGCTCAGAAGAGGGAGGCTGACCTGTGTGGTTTGGTTAGCTTGGTTTAACCAGGAGGTTGTGTGGCTGGTGGTGGCCAGCTGTTTGGAGTCTTTTTGTTTGCCTAATGACAGAGTGAGATCGGTAGCTCAGTTCTCGGTTTTCTTTTACCCCTAGAGTCCCCTTTGGTTAGGTAGTCCGTCATCAGACAGGCTTCGACGGCCCTGTTTTTATGGGTTGGCCCTGCGCTGGTGACGTTATATTATTTTTGGCTGACTCACTCTGTCCACCATTCGTTTGAACTTTTGTCTGTTTTTGCTTTTTCCTGACCCTGTGCCAGAAGACGGTGCACTCCGCACCTGGAGGGAGGAGTCGGGCAGTTTTTCAATAAAGCTTTTTAATTTACCTTCTGCCTTCTTGTGTCTTGTGTCCCTTTAATGTGTTCGGCCTGAGCCAGCCGTAACAGCTTCACTGTGGTATTTAGACACGTACGTGTTCCAAGGTTTATTTTTAATCCTTACGTTACTTTTATTATAAGGCAGGCTAGCTCCCAGTAGTGCTTCAGTTATGTCAGAATAAAATTGAGTTATATCGGTTCTGTGTCCAGTATTAGAGCAGTTACAATCTGTACAAGCAACCGTCTCTCTTGGTAGTTTAATGTCACATAACAAATGATCAGTTTGGGCATAGTAATGGTCTATTTGTTCCGCAGATAAAGAAGACCAGTCTATACGTGTCTGAATTTGATTATTGTCCACATTTACAGTTGCAGGTATGTAATCAAATCTAATTGCCAGCTCGAAGGGGGTGTGATCAACAGTGGACACATTATATAAGATAATGTATACCAAAGCAGCGTGAGCATCTGCTGTAGTGATACAATGGTCCAACCAAGACGTAATATGCCAGGCTTCACTAATATAGGTGTAACTGTCAGTTGGCAAAAATTCTTTACTTGACAGTATTAGATTAGAATCTGTACAAAAATGATTCAGGTGTTTGGCAAACAGTGAATTTTTATCTGAGATGTTTGCATAGATGTCCCCCATAACATAAATACTTTTAGACTTCTCATTTTGCATAAAATAGCTAATATAAGCAAGTTTACTAAGGTATTCTTCTTCATTATGATGACACTCATATGGAGCATAGACATTTAAAATAATAAATTATTTGTCATGCTGTTTTACATGTACTGCAATACACCAGTCCATATCTAATCTAATGACATTTATCACTGAGTCCAGGCTTTTTTTCCATAATATAGCCACTTCTCCTGGTATCCTTCCTCTTTTAATTCCCAAACTGAGGTCAGTAGAAGATTCTCCAGCACCCAGGAAACTGTCATTAATAGAGTTTAGTCCTTTTAAATCCTGTTTGGCTAAAAAGGTTTCTTGCAAGCATAAGATGTCACATTTCATCAACAACTGGTCGACAACCAGACGGCGAGCTTTATCATCTGCGCTCTGCCCTAAGCGCAGGCCACGACAGTTGTAAGAGATGACTTTAATGTCCATAAATATTTAGGATTTTGTGCTCATGCCAGCAATAGGCTCGCATATATCCATGGAAAGAGGGGTAGCATTTGCACCGATGACAGTTTTGCGGGGCTCAAAAAACCTTCTCACATTAGTTCCCTCAGGCCAAAGCTCTGGGTTGTACATAACAGCCACGTCACTACATTCAGCAGAAACCTTGAATGAGGCATACGTGGTATTAACAGTAGTGATTCTCTGGCATGTAACATTAGGCCCAAGTTTGTCCTTAAGATAAACGCATAGCGTTTCCGCATCCAAGTCAGGTGAGAATTTAGAGGCAAAAACACTCACCAGTTTTGTTTTTACCATTTTGATGTTCCCGGTGACACCAGTACCAACAATAGTTTGTCCAGCTTTCCTGCGCCTCAGGGAAGGGCCAGAGTGAGACGTCGTCTTCACAGCAGCAGGATCTTTGGGCTGTCGGGGATGCCGTTTCACAACCTGGCTCCACTTGGGAGATCCCTGAAATGACGTAGTTTCTCCAGTACACAACGCCGGAGTATCTCCCTTCACAGTTGAGAGGGAATCCCCATCCAGGCCTTGAAGACGGTGTTCCTCCACATCCAGGGCAGCGTTCAGATCCATGTCCGTTGCACCCTTCTCCTTCACCGAATCAGACCGGCTTCCACATCCTTGTTCAGCGCGTTATTCCAGAACAGACACCCGGCTTCGCAGGTCCGCTGTAACATCATGAAGACCTTCACTGACTTCAGTCTGAACTTGAAGTGTTTGCTTCATGGCAGATACTGCAACATGGAGCTGTTCCATTTTATGCAGCAAGCCACAGACATCCATGTTGGAAAAAGTCACCGGAGGCAACTCGTCCAGGTAATGAGACACAAACCTGGGAATGTTGTCCCCGCATTCGTTTAAAACTTTGAGGCAGGCCTTCACATTGTTGATATCCTTTTGTGCTCCTTTATGTGAGATGTTACACTGAAAAGAAGTGCAAAGCTCAAATAGCGTCTTCTTTGATGTTTCTATCCAGTCTGAGCCAAAAGTGTTGACAACCAACAAAACAATCTCATCCTGGCTTAGAGTTTTAGGTTTGATCGAAAGAAAGTGTAGAAATTTGTCCTCTAAGATGATTTTATCCTCAGTCGTTCTATATATGCATGGTTTTAAGCGAGCTCTAAAAAACGCCGGAGAACCGGAGGAGCGAGCTACAGCCACGTCAGCCATCTTCAATCCCCATCCAAACATCAAAGTAATCGGCACAAGGAGCCAAGGCCTTTCGATGAAAAGAGCCACCTTTGATACCAGTTTCTTAGGATGTTACACATGGTTTTTGTATTTTCTTGCAACAATTCTGAGGACAACAAATAGAGCCAGTTAAAGGGTTAAATATATCCAGTTGGAAAATTAATTAGTCAAATTTTCACTCCAGTCACTTAAACACTCTAAATATTCTAGATTGTTAAGTGTTTAAAAAAGTTTCACTAAAAGTGTTTGAAGTGTTTCTTATAACTATTTCAGTATCCTACAGTGTTTTTGGTGCTTATAGGTTTTGACAAGAGACTTCTAGTGTTTAATTTTGAAAAAAAAGGACTTTCAATGTGTTGTAATGTTTTAAGTCCCGTACTGTTTTTAGAAATTGTGAGTAACTTTTCAGGTCTTGTTTTTTCAAGGTTCTTTAAGGGTGACTGTTTTGATAGTTTCACAAGTTTTAGAAGGTTTTAATAACTTTGGAGGTTTATTCATATGGGATTTTCACAGGTTTAGAGGTGTCTTAACCATGGGTCTGTTCCAGAACCATTAGGTAGCAGTGTGCTTCACTTCCATTATCTTTAGTGTTCCTCACTTTCATCGCTTTTTCGGTATACTGCATTTAATAATCCGGGAACTCAATCAGTACCAAGGACTGTGGTAAGGGTCCTAATTGAACAATTACAGATTAGGAGAAGTCATCAAAATTGCACTTTTGGAGTACAAAGCTTAGATTCTTAGTATTTTTGTGTTTTGATGGGGTGCATTATACCTGGTGCTAGGTTACTTGTTGCTAGAATGATTAAGTCTGATAATGTGAATGGACCAGGTACTGTGTTTCCCATGATGCAGACCAGAGATGACTCCTCACCAGATCATCTGCAATTGGCAGAATCAAGATATCTGTAAAACCACACGTTTAGGTGGGCTATCATTTTATGGTAGCCCAAAAGAGGGAGTGATGGATTTTATAACTTTTAATAACGGTTTATATCTTTTTACAAGTCTTTTTACAAGCTTCTGAAATGTCAAATGATGCATTTATACAAAGGTGTGTGCGTGTGTTTATTTAACACTTATACTAGTCCACACTTAGTTTAGAAGACACAATGATTACTTTATGTTTTAAATATAATCATACTCATATTAATATTAATCTCACAAGCTCACACTTTATATAATCACAAGCTAATCAAATATCATGAGGCGGCCCTGGCAAAGGTAAGACCAGATCCTCTCACTTTTACTTAGGGGACAAAGGAATTCCTTTGTCCTCCTCAAAGCAAAAGTGAGCGCATGGGAGGAAGCTGCCTACAATGGTCTAAACAGGATCAAAACAAAGTCAAAGTCAACTTTATTGTCAAAACTGCAATATGTACAGGACATACACTGGATTGAAATTGCATTTCTCTCTGTCCCTCGGTGCAACAGTAAACACTTAAACACTAAAACACTGAAACATTTAATAAACATAAGCATAAAATGAAATAATAAAAGTGTAATACTGTCCTGAGTTTTTGCATAGTAGTTTTTGCATAGTAGTAGTATGAAAGTATGAAAAGTTACACCAACACTAAAACACTAAACATTTAATAAACATAAGCATAAAATGAAATAATAAAAGTGTAATACTGTCCTGAGTTTTTTGCATAGTAGTATAAAAGTGTAAAAAGTATATCTATAAAATAAAATGAAAGTTCTGGCATTGACATTTGTAATAGAGTGACAAAGCAGCATATGAAGTTTATGTACACAGTATATGTATGAGGTAGTTGATATTGGTATAGAGGTAAAGTGGCATATGCAATAAGGCTAGTAAAAAAATATATATCAGCAGTAGTGTAGATATAAAAAGTAGTGTAAATGTAAGCAGTAGTAATAAATGTAAACAGTAGTAATGAATGTAAACAGTGAATGTAAACAGTAGTATGACTATAGGCAGTAATGTAATACAAACATTAGTGCAAATATGAGAAGTAGTGCAAACTGAATGAGCACATGACCGTGAGTTGAGTGAATAATCCGTTTTGATGACACAGAGTCCAGTGTTAAAGTCTTTGTGTTGTGTGGTAATGTGTGAAAGTTTTTAGTGTTAATGCAGTACAAGTGGGAGGGAGGGCAGAGCAGGTAGAGAGTTAAGCATCCTGACTGCCTGATGAACAGAGCTGTCATTTAGTCTGCGGGTTCGAGCCTGGAGACTCCTCAGTCTCCTCCCTGATGGCAGCAGTCTGAAGCAGCTGTGTAGTGGGTGTGTGGGATCACCTGCCATGCAGAGGGCTTTCCGAGTGAGGCGGTTGCTGTGTAAGTCCTGTAGTGAGGGGAAGGAGGTGCCGACAATCTTCTCAGCTGCTCTCACGATGCGCTGGAGGCTCTTGCGGCAGGATGCAGTACATGCACCAAACCACACAGTGATGCAGCTGGTCAGGACACTTTCTATGGCACCCCTGTAGAAGGTGCACATGATGGGGGTTGAAGCTCCAGCCCTTTTCAGCTTGCGGAGAAAGTAGAGACGCTGGTGAGCCTTCTTGGCCAGTGATGCAGTGTTCCTGCTCCAGGACAGGTCCTTTGAGACGTGCACTCCCAGGAACTTGGTGCTGTCCACTCTCTCCACTGTGGTGCTGTTGATGGTCAGAGGGGCATGTTGGGCATCCCTCTTCCTGAAGTCCACAACAATCTCCTTTGTCTTCTCCACGTTGAGAGTGAGATTGTTGTGTCCGCACCACAAGGCCAGGCGGCTCACCTCGTTCCTGTAGTCCATCTCATCGTTTTCATCGTCTCATGCAGTCGTGTGTTAGCAGGGTGAATAGAAGAGGGCTCAGCACACATCCTTGTGGGGCTCCTGTATTCAATGTGATGGTGCTGGATGTGTTATTCCCGACCCGTACTGCCTGTGGTCTCCCGGTCAGGAAGTCTAGCAGCCAGTTACACATTGAGGTGTTCAGCCCCAGACTGTCCAGTTTAAGGATGAGCTGTTGGGGGATGATGGTGTTGAATGCCGAGCTGAAGTCGATGAACAGCATTCTGACATAGGAGTCTTTCGTGTCCAGATGTGTGAGAGCTGTGTGGAGGGCAGAGGAGATGGCATCGTCGGTTGAGCGATTAGGCCGATATGCAAATTGGAAGGGATCCAGGGAGGCAGGGAGGACAGATGTGATGCTTTTCATGACTAGCCGTTCGAAGCACTTCATCAGGATGGGGGTGAGTGCTACTGGACGATAGTCATTGAGGCAGGAGGGCGTTGCCTTCTTTGGGACAGGGATGATGGTGGTGGCTTTGAAACAGGTGGGGACGATGGCCTGACTCAGTGAGATGTTAAAGATGTCCGTGAAGACCGCTGCGAGTTCTCCTGCACAGTCCTTCAGCACACGACCAGGTATGTTGTCAGGACCACAGGCTTTCCGGGCGTTGATCTTCATGAATGATCGCCTCACGCTGTCTGAGGACAGCGCCAGCACCTGGTCATCAGGAGAGGGGGTGAGTTTTTGTGCGTGTGCTGTTACATGCCTCAAACCGAGCAAAGAAGTCATTCAGTTCATTCAGCGTAGAGGTTGTGCTGTCACAGGTCTGTGGGGATGGTTTGTAGTTTGTGATGGTCTGTATTCCCTGCCACAGACTCCGTGTATCCTTGCTGTCCTTGAAGCGGTGAGCTATTTTCCTGGAATACTGTTTCTTGGCTCTTCTGATGACCTGGGCCAGGTTGTTTATGGCTGTCCTTAGGTCCACCTGATCTCCCGCTGTGAAGGCAGCATTCCTGGCTCTCAGGAGTCTGTAAACCTCTGCTGTCAGCCATGGCTTCTGATTTGCCCGAACAGTGATGGTTTTGAGGTTGGTTACATCATCAATGCACTTGGTGATGTATGAACATACAGTGTCATAACATAATTAAAGTTAAAATCACAACACATAGAATTAATACAATTGATAAACAGTAATCATTCATAGTTTTAACAATACTTAGCAAACACTAAAGAGAGTAGACTTAACACTTAGTATAAACTCAGCAGAAAGAGGGAAACAGAATGCTGATATTAACTTGCTCTCTCTGGGTCATAAATTCATTCATCTTATCTGAAGAATGCAAGGTTGTCTCCTGGTGTGTAGAAGGCCTGGGCCTGGCTCATGGTTACCATAGTAACGTAAGAATCTGCACATGATTGGCTGATCTGAGATGCCACTCATACATTTAAACCAATCAGAGCTGGATCTGTTTTTACGGAGGCGGGGGCTCAATAAAAGGCATTCAGGCCATAGCTCAGAGAGCAAAACTCCTATGCGATTCAGCAGCAAGGTTTGTTCGTTTTTGCTCCCATATGCATATGAAATGATGATCATGTTAATGTCTCTGCATACTGTAACTCTGTGCTGTTCAATAAATATTTTAATCTAAGACAAACGTCTCCTGTGTGCTGGGATCGCTTTGAACATGTCCAAATCCCTTCAGATTCCAGATGAAGTAATATCTGGCTATGGTCCACAGTTTGCAAGGGAAGAATTCAAGGATTTTGCAAAAACTTGGGAGTTCAGGCACACAATGTCCAGCCCAGGCTTTCCACAATCTAATGGTCAAAGTGGAAGTTCAACTGTAAAAAAAAAAACTTGTTGAAAAAAGCAAGAGAGAGTAAAGGAGACCCATATTTGGCTCTACTGGAGTACAGAAATTCTCCTTTGAATAGAGTGCACCTGTCGCCTGCACAACTGCTAATGGGTCGCAGGTTGAAAACTAGGCTGCCAACAGCTACTCAACTTTAAAAACCTCAGCTTTACAAGGCAGTACACAAACAGTTGAAGGAAAGACAATAGATACAGTACATTCATTCAACCTTTATTTAAACAGATAAGTCCCATTGAGCCTCGAAGACTCATTTACAAGTGAGATCTGTTGGACAGACAATAAAAGTAGTGAAAAATGACACATAGGGTTTGGCGACAAAAAAAATCCTAACACATTTTTGACCTCTGCTTGAAGGTCAAAAATGTAGTTATAAAAAAAATTTGCACACAAGCACATAATGACGCCGACATTACGCGGAGCGGGGGCGGGAGAGAGGACTCAAAGGTGGTGAGTAGCCAGCCTGTAATAATAATAATAATAATAATGAATTTAATTTGTAATGCACTTTTCATTAACAAAAATGACAAAGTACTACAAAGTGCAACTAAAATCAATGATCAAATAAAAACAAGTGATAAAATCAAGTAAAATCAATGATAAAACAACAAAAATTAATAAAAAAATCAATTAAAAACAATGATAATATCAACTAAGATCAAAGATAAAATCATGTGGAGGCAGAGTAGGCTTGCTTAAAAAGAAAGGTCTTTAAGCCTTTTTTAAAGTCAACCAGTGACTGTGGAGCTCTCAGGTAGTCAGGGAGGGAGTTCCAGAGGCGGGGGGCAGCCACACAGAATGCCCGGTCTCCCATGGTCCTTAATTTGGTTTGTGGAAGGTGAAGGAGATTACTGTTCTGTGATCGTAGAGACCGGGTGGATGAATAGGGTGCAAGAATGTCCTTTAGATAATCTGGTGAAGTTCCGTGTAAGCATTGGTGTGTAATGAGAGCAGTTTTGTACTGAATTCTGTAGGTGACAGGAAGCCAATGGAGGTTATGGAGAATGGGTGTAATATGTTCAAATTTACGAGCTCTCAATAAAATCCTTGCTGCACTGTTTTGAATATATTGAAGCTTCTGAAGGTTTTTGCCAGGGATTCCAATAAACAGGGAGTTGCAGTAGTCGAGCCTGGAGGAGACAAAGGCATGGACGAGTTTCTCAGCATCAGAAAAAGTCAGAGATGGGCGAAGTTTGGAGATGTTTCGAAGATGGAAGAAGCAGGTTTTAAACAGATGCTTAATGTGATTTTCAAATGTAAGATGAGAGTTCATTTTTATTCCAAGATTTGTAAAAGAGGTGGAGAGGGGGATGTCGTCCAGAAAAGGTTGTTGTTATAGTTGATGTTTGTACCTGGTGAGGGGTGCCAATCAGTATGGCCTCAGCCTTGGAGCAGTTCAATTGAAGAAAGTTCTGATTCATCCATGCCCTTATATCCTCCAGGCAGGTATAGAGGGCAGTGAGTGAAGATGGAGAAGACAATGGTGATGATGATGATGATGATGATGCTCCAGTCCTGATGTAAAGCTGTGTATCGTCGGCATAACAGTGAAAATAAATGTTGAACTGATTAATAATTTGACCTAAAGACAGCATGTAAAGGTAAAATAGCAGGGGCCCTACAACTGACCCTTGAGGAACACCACAGGAGAGTCACTGCGGAGTTCAGATAGAATCACTCAGTTCAGATAGAATCACTCAGTTCATATACAGTAGTTCCCTCTGGAGATCTGTGCACACTCATGGGGGGAGCTGCCGAGGACGGCCAGAGGCGAATCCAGAGTCCTGAAATGATGACAGAATGTTTATTCAGCTGGGCTCCTCTGAAAAGTCCGTGGAATTCCTCAGCAGAAGGTTTGGGAGGGTGAGAGCGTCAGGTTTACAAAACTTCTGCAGACGTGTTGAGATAAGACAGCCTGTCAAGGCCAGTCAGTGAGCCAAATTTCAGATAAACACGATTGTTTTGTGGACAGGCAAAACTTTAATGACATCTACCTTCAGTCTGTGTCGTCCACTTGCTTCCGAAATGTCCAAATTAAAATGACCATACCAATAGAACGTGCCTGTGAGAATCCCCAAGATCTATTCCATTCAGCCAAAAGTCTGGATTCTTGAGACATGAACCAAGCCATCATGTAAGGCAGGAAGCCTAACCAGGTCCAGATTAGCCACCGACATCTTCCTTGTGTGTTGATAGACCAGGAATCAGCCAAATCCAAAAAGCAGGAACCAGTTATCATAAATCCAATTAAATATGTGTCCTTAAGATCCACAGATGACAGCAGAGATAGACACGTCATCAAGTCTTCCAAGTCGATAAGATATCCAGCTGTATGCATGCCAACAGGGCAAATCGGCTCGCCTACAGCCTGTCTTCTATTTGAACAAATTTTATAAGTTGTGTTGAGGGACCAACTGACCAAATTGAGTCCATAGTTATGATTCGGAAGATTTTGTGGAAGAGAGGCTCTCAGACTGTTTCACAGACAAGACAAAGCAAAAGCAAAGCGGAGACCGAGAGGAGACGTCCGCCCTTGAGAAGAGCAAGTGTTGAATGAGTGCTACACCGCTGTGCTTGTTTGTTTCTATTGTACAGCACTTTGGCTGGCCTTGTTGCTGTTTTAAGTGCTCTATAAATACAGGTAAGAAGGCCTCGACTTAAGAAGTTCTGGCTTTATGAATGAACTCCGTAACCATAGTACCGAGTTACGAGCTGAAGTTCCGGCCAGAGCCATATAAAGTGAGAGTTGCGACACTCCCATAGAGTTCCATTGTAAGAATGGAATGCGGAAGTCACATGGGTCATGGAAGGGGCGATTTGTTCCATGGCTCTGGGTAACAGTCTGAAGCTGCCTGCAGTAGCGCTCCGTCGCTGCCAGAGGGCGCAGCTCCACAAGGTTTCCATAGCCGTTGTTTGGAACGATTGACCGCCTGTCGGCGAGATCAAAGAGTGTCGGAACTCTCTATATATATGGCTCTGGTTCCGGCTTTACAAATGAACTCCGTTAGAAACCATAGCACCGAGTTACGAGCTAAAGTTGCGGCTTTACGAATGAACTCCGTTAGAAACCATAGCACAGAGTTACAAGCTGAATATTCCGGCTTTACGAATGAACTCCGTTAGAAACCATAGCACCGAGTTACGAGCTGGATGTGCCCTTACGACTGCAAAATACGGTACCTGAATCTTCGTCATGGCGGCTAATTTACATGTTAGGAAGGGGAGAGTGGGAGAGGAGGTGGGGTGGGGGAGAAGGGGTGGTTGCGGGTGGGGGGATGGGTGATTTTACCATAGAACCTGGACATGAACCGGACATGGACAGTTACCGCGCAGCCGCGCGTTGTCGGGGGGGGATACGGGTCACGTGACATTAGAAAATTACAGTGGCGGAAGGTTACAGGCGCACTGTGCCCCACCCCCCAAAAAAAACTAAGGCGGAGTGATTTCATCTCCAGGTACTACTTAAGCAAACGGCGCGAATGCAGCAGCATGGTTGAGTCAGGCGAGTAGCGAGAGAGAACACTGTAGCAAGTTTTAATAAAGATTTTATTAGCAAGCAAGCTAGCAATCAAGGAAAAATTGGCACCGAATCGGTCTAGCACATCTACTGGTGGGAGCGCCCAACCAAAGAAGCGGAAGGCGATGAGTTTGGAGATGAAGCTGGACATTATCAGATGGGTTGAAAGGGGCGAAACAAAGTTTCAAATCGGGAAATCGCCGAACCTCGCAAGTTCCACCATGAGTACCATGTAGGCTGGTAAAGAGAGGATTTTGGAGCATGTCAGAGGGTCCGCACCCATGAGAACCACCGTAATAACTAAGCAACGCACAGGGATCATAACAGAAATGGAAAAACTTTTAATAATTTGGATCGAGGACCAAGCTCAACGTCACATTCCACTGAGCTTGTTAGTTATCCAGGAAAAAGCGAGACGGGTCTATAATGATTTGAAACAAGAGAGGGGGAGGGTAGCAGCAAAGAGGACTTCACAGCATCACGTGGTTGGTTTAACCGTTTTAAACGAAGAGCCAATTTTCATAACATCAGGATCTAGGGTGAGTGAAACATTTTATCTGTACGTTCATTTCTCTTTTTATGAAAGTGTGACATGTGCTGTAAGACAGTGTAACACGTTTATTAGTGTGAAATGAGTTTTATAACAGTGTAACATGTGCCTTTTTAGTGTGATATGGGCTTTAAAACAGTGTTACATTAGCCTTTTTTGTGATATGAGCTTTATAACTGTGTAACATGACCATTGTTATTTTTACATGACCTTTTTTATTTTCATATGAGCTATGAAACAGTGTAACATGACCTTTCTTACTATGATATGACCTTTTTAGTGTGATATGAGCTTTAAAACAGTGTCACATTTGCTTTATTAGTGTGATATGAGCTTTAAAATGTTGTGATATGACCTTTTTTGTGATATGAGCTTTAAAACAGTGTAACATGTGGTTAATCTTGTCCTGTGTGTGTTTATTTTCACCAGGAGAGGCAGCGAGTGGGGATGTGGAGGCAGCACGTGTGTTCCCGGACACCTTGGCCCAGATCATCAAGGAGGGGAGTTACACGGCACAGCAGGTCTTCAAAGCTGATGAAACTGGGCTGTTTTGGAAGAGGTTGCCTGACCGCACCTACATCAGCAGGGAGGAAAAAACAGCACCGGGGCACAAAGTGGGGAAAGAGCGCCTCACGCTGCTGTTGGGAGCGAATGCCGCGGGGATTGTAAGTTAAAGCCACTGTTGGTATACCAGTCCGAGAACTCCAGGGCCTTCAGGAATGTTAATAAGAAACAGCTGCCAGTGTATTGGACCTCAAACCAGAAGGCCTGGGTAACAATATTAGTGTTCCAGGACAGGGACGTGAAGAGCCCACTAAAAGGGCAGGTGCTCAAAAAAAAAAGGGGGCACATCTAACCGCATTTTAGGACAGAATATTAACAAAGTCACATAGCTTTCAGAGTTTAATAAACAATGATAAATTACAAAATTGAAAAACAAGGGCACAGTGCAACTTTTTAGTGTACTGTAATCTATAAAATTATGAAAATGGGACCTCTGCTATGGAGTTCAATTTGTTTCACAATTATTCTATAAAAACAAAAACTAACCTCAATTACATAAAATAAAATTGTGATCAAGACATTTTGAATTGTAATTTTTTTTAAACAAATCAAAGTTTTTCTTAAAAAAAAAACTTTTTTTAAATTAAAATCACCAATTTTTGTCTCATGAAGTGAAAAAATTATTTGCGCATGTCAGAAATCTTTGCTTGCTATTCTAAGTTTTTGTTTGTTGTTCAAAGTTTTGCTTACGATTCTCACATGACGTCGTGGGCAGAGCCTAAAATAGCAACAAAAAAAGATTTATGATGTGTGCAAATAAAAGTTTATGTTTTTCAAATAACTTTTTAAGTTCACGAGAGAAAAATTTAGTTATTTAATTTTTTTTTTAAAGAAATTGTTACAATTCCAAAAGTTTTGATTACAATTTTATTTTACTTAACTGAGGGTAGGTTTTTTTTCATTGAATAATTGTGAAACAAATTTAATTCCATACTCTGCGAACCAGACCCTAAACTTACTTAAAGTCTGGATAGAGTTTTTTCCCCTTCATTTGTACACTTTTATTGGACAGGAGCAACTTGATTGTCCCGGTAGGACTGGAAAGCACCTTGCATGGTAGTCTGCCGCTACCGGTGTATGAATGTGTGTAGCATTCAATGTGTGTAGCACTTTGAGATTTTCACTAATGGAAAGTGCGTTATAAATTGAATTCATTATTATTATTATTATTACATACATCATATCTATTATGGTAGTTCAGGGTGAGTTATTTTTAATTCTAAATGAATATTATTGTTGGACTTTTATTTAAGTGCTATTCTCCTTCAAGATACATTTACCTAATGCTATAGAATAAATGCAATGTACATTATGCAGCAAAGGAGGTTAGAAGATCGGACATATATCCATTATGGAGAGATTATAGGTTTTGGACGGGCGATGTGCTCCCAATTGCATAAGCCAGGGATGTCAAAGTCAAATACATGGAGGGCCAAAAAATCAAATTAGCTACAAGCCAAGGGATGGACTGGTTCAATGTTTATTATAAGGGGGTGATATAAGATTTTTTTCCTTCTTTCTGCACTCTTTTCATTCAATGTTTTCTTTTTGATTAATTTGTTTCATTTCATCTCTTTTAAATGAATTAATCTTCTTTCTTCTTCTTCCTTCGGCTTTTCCCTTTTCAGGGGTCGCCACAGCGAGTCATCCTCCTCCACCTCACTCGGTCTTCTGCATCCTCTGTCCTCACTCCAACTACCTTCATGTCCTCTCCAACTGCATCCATATATCTCCTCTTTGGCCTGCCTCTTTGTCTTTTTCCTGGCAGCTGCATTTCTAACATCCTTCTACCAATATACCCACTGTCCCTCAAAAGGATCTTTCAGTATTTGTTTAAAAGTGTTAAGACAGTTTACTCAGTTTTAATCATAAAACTGGCATCTGCTTTAATCTGTCTTCTCCTCCCCTCCTTTCCACAAACCTTCACTTGACCTACACTAATCTACTTCCTGGTTGAACTAACCAATAGGAAAAGACTGAGTACACGGAAGTCAAGCTCTCTTTAAAAGCTCTGACTTCCTCGAAGTCTTCAGTTGGGTTAGAAAGTTGAGATAAGACTTTCTTTTTAGATGTTGAACATTGGCCATCAGTCAAAAGCCTAGTTCATCAGTTAGGGTCTACAGCATGCTCGCTGTATATCCAAACGAGCTTCAAAGCTCAAACCTTTGAATAAAATTTCCTTTTGAGGAATATTTTATTTTGAAAGTCAACCGGACTGCCGCTACTTCAGTCGATCAGGCTGACCCAGGAGACGCTGAAAGTGTAAACACGCTTACCGGCTCAAACGTAACTGGATCGAAGGAACATTTTCACGTCCAAGGCTGGTGTACTCTCTTTACCGGAACCTAGGCTAACCGTCTTAAAAGATAACGAGTTGTTTGATGTTTACAAGAGCGTACCTGGAGTTTAGCTGGACGTCACACGGAGAGCTGCCATGTCCTGGTTGAATTCATTCACTCAAAGACAAACTTCCCCTCTTCCTCCTTTTCTTTAATCTATATCTTTGACAGTAACAATTAAGCTAAAAGGGCCTTCAGATATAAGTTAAATACCATCTCATAACTTTATTCTGTTGTTCCTTAAATACACAACGATTTAGTATAAATTACGGACACGTGATTTCCATCTGTTTGATGTCTAATTTATGCAAAGTTGAAATCAATCAATCAAGTGTACATGTATGATGTTATTTTAATGATCTCGGAAATAAATGACCACATTTCCTTCATCCGTCCATCCATTTTCGTCCGCTTATCCGGGGTCGGGTCGCGGGGGTAGCAGCCTAAGTAGGGAGGCCCAGACTTCCCTCTCCCCAGCCACTTGGAGCAGCTCCTCTGGGGGAATCCCAAGGCGTTCCCAGGCCAGCCGAGAAACATAGTCCCTCCAGCGTGTCCTGGGTCTTCCTCTGGGCCTCCTCCCGGTGGGACATGCCCGGAACACCTCCCCAGGGAGGCGTCCAGGAGGCATCCTAACCAGATGCCCGAGCCACCTCAACTGGCTCCTCTCGATGTGGAGAAGCAGCGGCTCTACTCCGAGTCCCTCCCGGATGACTGAGCTTCTCACCCTATCTCTAAGGGAGAGTCCAGACACCCTGCGGAGAAAACTCATTTCAGCCGCTTGTATCCGAGATCTCGTTCTTTCGGTCACAACCCAAAGCTCATGACCATAGATGAGGGTGGGAACATAGATCACACGTACATCACATTTCCTTGATGGGTCAAATATAATAACGTCTCATGGTCACATTATATCTCATCTGGTCTGTTATGAACCTGAGGGGGTTCAGTTTTTTAAAACATCATTATTGTGTTTAGGCTGGCTGCAGTCTGCTAAAGAAAGCACCAGCAGCCTGTAGCTGCACTTTTTTCACTCAGCCTAATCAGGCTTGATTAGCTCAGGTGAAACACCTGTTTGCTCTCAGCCTTTTAAATAGTCTGAGCTAAGACCTGAACACTGTGGAGCCTTACTGATGTGAGGTTGTGAATGCCAGCTGAGGTTG
>JBBPBX010017492.1:12286-46780 GCA_038048925.1 Garcialebias charrua
AAACGACAACAAGGAATATCAAATCATGCAGCAAAAATACAAATAAATACTAAAAAATATACTACTAACATACTAAGAAAAACACATTAAAATATTACTAACATACTAAGAAAAACATTAAATATACTAACATACTAAAAAACACACTAAAAATACTAACATACTAAGAAAAACATGTGAAAAAATACTTACTAAAACATATAAAAAAAACACTACTAACATACTAAGAAAAACGTATTGGAAGATGTATGAGGGGGTTCAGATTTACTGAACCGTCCACTACACCAAATGTAAGAAATGGCAGGTTATACCTGACATAACTTTATCATCAAATATTTACGGATTCTCTCTTTTTAAAGACTAACAATAAATTGTGTGGTCAGATGAGATGTAACGGGCATGAAACGTTAATTTATGTTGACTCACCAGGAGATTAATCATTTATTTAAAAGAATCATAAAATTACATCAACATGTACAATGGATTGGTCCTGATCAATTTTCATATAAATAATAATAATAATGTCTTTTTCTGTCATCTGTGTATGTTTCCCATACACAGACGGAATTCGTCTCTGCATTTAACCCAACCACCACCAGGTGGTGCAGTGAGCAGCCAGAAAGCGCCCGGGGAGCTGGAGAATTAGATGTGCACTCATAGACACCCCAAGGTGTGTAGTGGCCGGGGCGCGAACCCGCGTCCTTCGGGTCCCAAGTCGGAAGCCCTGCGACTACACCATCTTAAACTTAACTGTCGACAGATTCAATTTTGAACAACAGACACAAGTAATGGGTCTTAGAATAACTTATATCTGCAGGCATTTAGCTTAAAGTTCTGGCAAGGATGGATAAGAGAAAGTTTAGGAGGAGTAAGATGGAGGATGAAAGGAAGTGAAAGTAATAGTTATCTTGGGAAGATGTGCTGTAAACCAGAGATCGCACACTTTCCAGCAGACGCCTGCTAGCCGTCGGTCCACTTGGCAAAACATCTGACGACTCGTGTCCCGTTGTCCGTGTTCACCGTTTCAGTGTCTCCTGACGTCCGCGTTAATCACACCAGAATAGCGGCATTTCCTGGTTGGTTTTCAGAATAAAGGTATTCCTTGAGAGGAAAGTTTATTCAAGTTGGAGCTTAAAGCTCAAAGTGGACTTATAACTAGCATGTTATGAGTCTTTAACTGATGACGTGTCATTAGTGTTTGACCAGCGTTCAAATCAGCTCTTTGGAGAAACCATCATAGTTCAAACTCCTCCAGCAGTATGCAGGAAAAAGCAGGAAGTGGAACTTTAAAAAGGGAGTTTGAACCAGTTATTGAGTCCTTCCCGGTTTGCCAGTGGCACCGGGAGAAGGCGTGAAGTCGGGAGGGGGTGAGAGTGACATCAGGAGGTGCAGAGGTTAGATTATGTCAGAAAGGATAAAGTATTAGTTTTAGACGCCAGCATTTTATGATAAAACTGATTAAGACTGTCTTAACACTTTAACCAGGCACTGTTGACCTGTCATTTTGATTAAACAACGTCATTACAGTGTCAACATTTGAAACCTACTGATGAAAATAACAAAACCAGAGATTATTCTGCATGATTATTAATTAGGACAATAATAAAGAGTGAAAAGAGTCTCTTGTTGAAGTGATTACAGTAGTGTCCTGGTTCCAAACCAAATGAAATAACAGTATCACTGTTCTTTCTTCAAAATGAGGTTAAATGCTTGACTGTGTTTTCTTTTGCTTTTTGAGTGTGTGGTAATTTCTGAACTGTGCTAATTTTTAATGTTTAATCAAAAGTGTTTTGTCAGTCATTGCTTTCAACACTGACGTTCTGTGTATGGAGCCAGGGCTAATCCTGTAGATTTTAAAATCTGCCTTTGTCTTGTTGCTGACAGAAATGACAATTGTGATAAGTGCATTGTGGAATTGAAGGGAACTCTTCCTGCTGAGATATGTCTGCAAGCTTCCAGCGTGCAGGGCTTTAATGTGCACTGTTGTGACAGATCTAATTAATGTAAGAGCATACATACGCAGCGAGTAGATGTCACGTGGACGGCGACACGTGGGCTTAGTGGCAGTGATGCTAATGCTTTGGTTTCATTTTTGAACCAGTGTAGAAGGAGATTAGCCATATTTTTAATTTCATTTTAATGCAATATTGCATAGTCTCACAGAATCTGTTGCGATGACTCTCAGCTACTACCACACTTGGTTTTAGCAGATGTTTAAAACTGAGTTTTAGCTATTTTTCAGTTGCTAAAGATTAGTGTTGGCCATCTTAAATTGGGCTGAGTTAAAATGTGAATCCGTTGTAGATGTCAACCCAACATAGGCGTCACATCAATTATATGTGAAGGGGACAAGTCCCCCTCGTATTAAAACACACACACACACATTTACCATGAAATATTAGTTCATCCAGCGCTGTTTCTATTTTTGTGAATAAATCCATTCTACTTCAAGGTTCTTTTGTCATTCACATGTGGTACATTAGGTGGAATGAAAGTGTGTACTCAACGTCCCAGTTGCACCCAAAAATAGCAAAGAAAGACTATAAAGTATAAAAAGAAATTGTATACAAGGATCTAAAATATACGCTAAACACTAATATTGTAAAATCAAGTTCAAGTCAAGTTTGTCATTCGCATCACATGTGGTGCATGAGGTGGAATGAAATTATGTACAAACCGAATTCCAAAAAAGTTGGGACACTAAACAAATTGTGAATAAAAACTGAATGCAATGATGTGGAGATGGCAAATGTCAATATTTTATTCGTAATAGAACATAGATGACAGATCAAAAGTTTAATCTGAGTAAATGTAAAATTTTAAAGGAAAATATGTTGATTAAAAGTTTCACATTGTCAACAAATCCCCAAAAAGTTGGGACAAGTAGCAATAAGTGGCTAGAAAAAAGAAATTGAGCATATAACGAACAGCTGGAAGACCACTTTAATAAGATCAATTGACAAAATAATTGGGTATAAAAAGAGCTTCTCAGAGTGTCAGTGTCTCTCAGAAGCCAAGATGGTAAGAGGATCACCAATTCCACCATTGTTGCGTAGAAAGATAGTGCAGCAATACCAGAATGGTGTTACCCAGCGTAAAATAGCAATGACTTTTAAGTTATCATCAACCGTGCATAACATCATCAAAAGATTCAGAGAATCTGGAACAATCGCTGTGTGTAAGGGTCAAGGCCGTAAAACTCTACTGGATGCTCGTGATCTCCGGGCCCTTAAACATCACTGCACCTCAAACAGGAATGCCACTGTCAAGGAAATAACAGAATGGGCTCAGGAATACTTCCAGAAAGCATTGTCAGTGAACACAATCCACCGTGCCATCTGCCGTTGCCAGCTGAAACTCTACAGTGCAAAGAGGAAGCCATTTCTAAGCAAGCTCCACAAGCTCAGACGTTTGCACTGGGCCAGGGGTCATTTAAAATGGAGTGTGGCAAAATGGAAGACTGTTCTGTGGTCAGATGAGTCACGATTTGAAGTTCTTTATGGAACACTGGGACGCCATGTCATCCGGACCAGAGAGGACAAGGATAGCCCAAGTTGTTATCAACGCTCCGTTCAGAAGCCTGCATCACTGATGGTATGGGGTTGCATGAGCGCTTGTGGCATGGGCAGCTTGCATGTCTGGAAAGGCACCATTAATGCAGAGAACTATGTTCAGGTTCTAGAACAACATATGCTCCCATCTAGACGTCATCTCTTTCAGGGAAGACCCTGCATTTTTCAACAAGATAATGCCAGACCACATTCTGCAGCAATCACAACATCATGGCTACGTAGGAGAAGGATCCGGTACTGAAATGTCCAGCCTGCAGTCCAGATCTTTCACCTATAGAGAACATTTGGCGCATCATAAAGAGGAAGGTGCGACAAAGAAGGCCCAAGACGATTGAACAGTTAGAGGCCTGTATTAGACATGAATGGGAGAGCATTCCTATTTCTAAACTTGAGAAACTGGTCTCCTCTGTCCCCAGACGTCTGTTGAGTGTTGTAAGAAGAAGGGGGGATGCCACACAGTGGTAAAAATGGACTTGTCCCAACTTTTTTGGGATTTGTTGATGCCATGAAATTTTGAAACAACATATTTTTCCCTTAAAATGATACATTCTCTCAGTTTAAACTTTTGATCTGTGATTTGTGTTCTATTCTGAATAAAATATTAGATGTTGGCACCTCCACATCATTGCATTCAGTTTGTATTCACAATTTGTTTAGTGTCCCAACTTTTTTGGAATCCAGTTTGTACTCATCATCCAAGTTACACAATACAGTACAATTTTTCAGTAATCTTTGTTTTTAATGTTGAAAGCACAACAGAGAACATCAAATGAGACCAATCAAACTCTTGCTGAGGAACCTGTGACCAACAAAAGATGTTGGGTATCTGATACGAGTTAATGTAGATTCTGAAATTGGCCCTTAGTTTAAAAAAGGTTTTAATTTTGGCCCCCTTTTGTAAGTCAGTTTGACACCCCTGTTCTAGGTCATTTGACGAGGCTAGGGAGGAGGGGGGGGGGCTCTGTATTTCATGCTAGCTTAGTGCTTTGATAGTGCCTACAGTTCAGATTCAGAGAATCTTTATTGTCATTTGCACCACATGTGGTACATGTTATGAAACGAGATTATGTATACAGGGTCCCAGTTACATCCAACAATAAAATGTAACAGAAGAACAGTAATAACATCTAAGATATGAACTAAGAAAAACATCAACTAATAATACACTAAGCACTAATATCATAGAAAAACATTACGCCAAACAGCAGCATGAACATGAGTCTGTATGAGCAGATGGGCACAATGAACACAGCAACATGAAACAGATCAGCATCAGCATGATGTGATATTTCACAGTGATTATCCTGGTTAGAGATTCATGAGTCTAACAGCCTCAGGGTAGAAGCTGTTCCTCAGTCTAGTGGTTCTACACTTAATGCTCCTCAGCCTCTGTCCTGAGGGGAGTGGGGCAAAAAGTGTGTGTGCTGGGTGAGTGGGTCCTTCATGATGCAGGTGGCCCTCTTCCTGCATCTGGAGGTGTAAATGTCTGTGATGGTGGGGAGACTGACTCCAACATCTTCTGTGCAGCCTTCACCACTCTCTGCAGAGCTTTTCTTTCTGCAGCTGTGCAGCCTCCATGCCACATGTTGATGCTGGAGCACAGGATGCTCTCCACTGCACACCTGTAGAAGGAGGTGAGGACTGAGCTTCTCAGTCCAGCTCGTCTCAGTCGTCTGAGGAAGTAGAGTCTCTGATGACCTTTCTTGATCAGGCTGGTGGTGTTGTTGCTCCAGCTGAGGTTATAGTTCATATGTACACCCAATTACTTGTAGCTGGAGACCACTTCCACCACAGATCCTCTTATGTTCAGTGGGGTGTGGGTGTGTTTGTGACCGTTTGGGAGGGGGAGGTGTTTAGGATGTATGAGAGAAGTGGAGTGCTACATCTGTATAATCTTAGCACATCTGTATTACGTGCCACTAGCTTAGCTCTACGATAGTGCTGGCAGTTGCCGACCCGGGTGCTGTTATTAGGATGCATGAGAGAAGCGAAGCGCTATGTCTGTAGCATCTTAGTTGGCGTGTCTATATTGTGCTCCACTAGATTGGCACTACATTAGTGCCAGCAGTTGTCGACGCGAGTGGGGGGTAAAGATGTCTGAAAGAAGTGAAGCATGTTCTATTCACACGAGCCCCTTTCATAAAACAGCTCAATCCTGCTCTGATGCATGTTCAAGCCTCCAACGAGCATTCAGAAAAAACATGAACGCGCATTGCCGAGTTAATTTTACTCGCCTCTGATCCGCGGCTGATCGGCGAGCAGAGGTAGTATCAGATCTGGACCCGAGCCGGGCAGACCCATTTGTGAACAGAAACCCGCGGATCCGCGCTCAGAATACAGATGACATCAGTGTGCGACCGCAGGATTAATCAACAGGCAGATTTATTACTGAGGAAATCGCTCTTTTTTTTCCTCTTTCTGTGTCTGCCTCTCTCTCGCAGCTGAGACACACACACACAGCGGAGACACACTTGAGTGTGTGTGTGTGTGTGTGTGTCCACTGCGAGTGACATCCGTTCCCTCCAGCGTGCGCACACGGGGAGGGAGAGAGACGTCCGGGAGTTGTACATTTATTACTGAGGAAATATTAAAAATGACACAACACGACTACTTGTAAAAGTTAGTTTCGCTTTTTTTTTTTTCCTCTCTCTGAGCAGCGTATAGGAGATGCTGCTGTCTGTGCGCGCGCGCTGACGGGCAGCCAGCTGCAGGCTACATTTATTACTGAGGAAATATTAAAAATGACATGACAACTTGTACACGTCTGACGTCTGTCCCACAATAAATACGTCGAGGTCCAGTTCAACTCAGCTCCACGCCTCTTTTGGAGCCGCGCTCCGGCTTAATTTCTGAACACGTTTTTGTGAGTGGGACCTACCCGCGTCTTATGAATGACCTGAGGAGGGTTAAAGCCGAACTGGTCTGTGCGGGAATAGCGTGGGTTTGACTTATGAAAGGGGCTATTGAGAGCTGTCATTTTGTGGGAACATACAATGATGGCAACACACAGCACTTACTGTATCTTACGTACTTAACTAATGACTACTTTCTGAAAGTTTCAGTAACAGGGATTCATGAGATATTTTGCTAACAGAATAAAAACTCAGACACAGGCAAAAACGTAATCCCTTTAACTTTGGGTGACTTTGATAACAGAGCTGATAGCTAGATGTTCGATGTATTTTTTATTTATTAACCAACTTTAAAACATGATAAAGCTCAATTATCCTGTTTTGTTTTTTAAAGGGAGTCAAGTGTGGAGCAGTGGAAGGACCACAAGAAGGAAACTGTTCTTTGGTGAAAACTGAAGCCATGGTGAGAAGCAGGAGGAGCGCCGATACTTCAACAATCAAAACCAGGTGAGTCCAGCTACATGTCAACACCACCATCCCAACCAGCACTGAAGTATGGGTAAAATTAGATAATGTTACCATTTTGATATTGCTATCATAAGAAATGGATTAGTAATGAGTTAGATAATATTGAAATGAGTATTCTATATATTATATATGTGAATATCTTGTATTTAATGACAAACATCCTTAGTTGATTGTAAATTTGTATGACTCAGATTAATTCTGAAAAGTTCATGGTTACTTTGACAACTGGCTGAATTTGTTCATTTCAGCCAGGAGGAGGTTGTGAGGAGGGGGGTGTATTCTCCCCAGGATCTCTACACCTTCCCAGACACTCGAGTGGGCGAGTCCAGCACTCTGAAGGTCAACGTCCGTAATAGCTCCTCAGACACGCATGAGGTGAGCCATCCCTTAATCTCGTCAAGGTGGAGAGTTTTTTATTTTTCTGCTTATCGCAGCAAAGTCTGATATGTTGTCAAGAAGAGAGAAACTGTCGAGGAAGGAAATCTATTCCAAGTCAATGTGTTCATGCTTGGTGTTCTCTGTGGACATCTCGTTGTGCCAGACGGTCGGTGGGTTCAGATAGTTCAACAGTAAAAACTCTTTATCATCTTGTGTTTAACTTTTGGTTGCAAAATGTAAATAGCATGACTAACCTGTAATATTAATGCTGAATGATAACTACCAACGTGCATGGAGTTGATTTTTGATGTGTGGCTTCTTTAATTGACTTGCAGCTGAAATTTGCAAAACCCAAGGAGCCCTTCTACATGAAGCATTTCCAATATTCCCTGAGGTGAGTCCAATAGTTATTATTCCTAACAAGCTTTTTAATAAGCTCTTCATAGTTTAGCCTGATTCCTTTTGGGAACAAGGGTTTTAAACTTTAATGCAGTCAATGTATTTATTTATTATTGTTTTAAAGTAGCTATGTCATGAGGCTTTTTGATTTAACTACAAAATTGTGTAATTTAATTTTCCCATTGTACATGCTCTCTGTGGAGGAGCTGTAAGATGCTGCGACTTGGTCGGTAATATTTCTGAATGCTGAGAGGGTTCCAGCTGGTTTGCCTCTCAGAGGACTGCCTGGCCACAGGTACCAGCTGTGTTGTGCAGAACGGGCTAATGCTGGACTTACTTTACAGTGAGAGGAAAGTCTTTGGACACCACATGACATCATGTTAGCGTAGGCCTGTCGCGATAAACAATAAACCAATTAATCACATGATACATGAAAATTATCAATCATTTTAATTTATTGGCTTATTGTTTCTTAGTCTCCCTACTGAAGACACTGGATGACAAAAGGCTCAACTCCGGTGCTCTTCACTGATCCCTCCCTTTCTCTAAAATCCATGTTAACCGTCCAAAATTGCATTTTTGGATCATTAGGGCTTGTTTTCAGCATACACAGACTGAATGATGATCACGAGTATACATAAAGCTAGACTGTCTGACTCATGGTTACAACCATTATACCTTCAAATTGAACATAGTAACTATCCAAGCATAATCACTTGACAGAACAGTGCCAAACACCTACGTAATTGAAATTATTTTAAAATTATATACTGAAAAATATTAAAGGTGCAGTCTGCAGTTTCTGTAGTGCAGTCTGTAAGTTTTCTAAAAATACATTTTTAACATATTTCTTCACTCTGTCACTATCTCCTGACAGACTGATGTTAGACAAAGTAATCTCTGAAAAAAACTATAGTCCCCTTGCTTCTCCAGGTGTTACTAAAAGCATTTCTAAAAAGAGAGAGAGAGAGAGAGAGAGAGAGAGTCTTTATTGTCATTTGCACCGCATGTGGTACAAAAAAAAAAAGCCACAGTGACCTGCAGTTAACCAGCCAATAAAAACAGAGTTTTTAACCAGCCAATAAAAACAGCTTCTCACTTCTCACGCCCCTAACCCACGCCCCCGCCTGTCCCAGCCCCAGCGGCCGCGCACGTTCTTGTTCAAAGGATTGCAAAGCGATGCAAAACTGTTTTGTATGTGACACAAATGTATTAAATTCCCCTTCTTCATCCCTGATCTGGACTTTTCTTTTGTTTTTTTTGCCAAAAGTCAAGTGATCGCTTCCTCCTCCGTTGACTCCATGGCTGAAACAATGAGGAAATTAATTAATTTGTCACGAGCGAATTAAACTCGGGTTCAACGTGGCTGCGCGAGGCTCTGCTGATTTCATGGTGTTCTGGTGTGCTGGACCAGCGCTCCATATTTTTATTTTATTTTTTAGAATGTTTTATTAACATATAAACACAGAACTTCGCAGCAGCTGCCACAGGACATGCAGTGGAGGCGGAGCATTCGGAGGCTGAGCTGAATTTCAGCAGAGCAAAGGGGAGTAGAGTCATATATGGCTCTGAGAAGGAGGGATCAGAATGCTTTCCCTGTTGAAAATTTTTCTAAGTGCTGCATTCTACAAAAACTGCAGACTGCACCTTTAACCAGAAATCTTAACAAGGTCATGTAACCGGAAGTGAAATAGTATGAATAAAATGTGGTAAATATACATTAAAATACTGGTAGTACCACTGGTTTTTATTGTTACAGTGTTATCAGCTGCTGTTTTTTAAATCTACTTTCTAAATTATCTTATCTTAAATAAATATGACAAGCTTTCTCTTCAGCGCTATAATGAACAGGAGAGGGAATAAGAGGGAACAGCCCATGCCCCTTGTCTCCTTCGCTCAGTTTCATGCGTGAGATTAACTTAAATGAGATACTGGTATTTAAACACATTTACTGTATACAAAAAACTTTTTTAAAACTTTGATTTAAATATGTACCAGTCTCGACTGACTGCTTTAAAAATAAATCTGACGACTTCTCCGCTGAGCTCACGTGAGGGGGGAGGAAGTGGGAACAGCCTCTCCGGTTTGTTGTCTTCGCTCCGTTTAATGTTCGGATGTGAGCTTAAAATGAGATCTCTGTATTTAAACATGCATGTATCGTACACAGAAAGTTGTCACGCAGTAAGAATTTTAAAACTTTTATTAAAATATGTACAGACTCGGCTGCTTAGACTACTTCCGCTCAGCAGAGCCCACATTGTGTCCAAGGAGAGGGGGGACAGCTTTAACACACCTAAAAAAAAAAGTTAAAGTACCGATAGTCGACCAGAAGTCACTCATCGCTCTGTTCTTCGTCCTCTGTGCACTGAAACCATGAAAAGTCTTCTTCTTCAGTGTCAGAATTGAAGAGGCTCAAAAAAACCTTATCACACACTATGTTTACATGGGCAAAATGTTGTGACCGGATTGAAATGTGCTCTGATTGCATAATTAAATAGCACTGTTTACATGGGCTCAATCCGTTCATGACAAGCGTTTACATGCAGCAGGCTTTTATTCTGACCAGAAGAACAGACATGCGCAGAGTGGTACACTCCCCCTTAAAAAAAAAAACGAAGAGGAAGTTGCTTTCGTGAAGACCACAGAAGAAGAAGTTACTTCCGGGACAAAAGTAAACGGATGCGCCAAAAATGGACCCGCGCCAGACTGTAATGACGGCGATGGAGTTTTTACTGCACTACTACACTCCCTGATTGAGCTACAGGCAAGCAACGCATGCTTTTAGTCTTTTTTATTCTCAAGATGAGAGCGCTGGAAAAGGAGACATGTAGGGGAGGGGTGCGCTGCCGCGCGCAGCGCACATGCGCAGTCAGGACAGTTTTCCACGGTCCGATAAAATAATAATAATAATAATAATAATGAATTCAATTTATAACGCACTTTTCATTAATGAAAATCTCAAAGTGCTACAAGGTGCAACAGAATTAAATGTCAATAAAACAAGTAATAAAACAAGTAAAATCAATAACAGTATCAACTAAGATCAAAAGTAGAATCATGAGGAGGTAGAGTATGCTCGGTTGAAAAGAAAGGTCTTCAAGCCGCTCTTAAAGTCAACCACAGACTGTGGGGCTCTCAGACAGTCAGGAAGAGAGTTCCACAGGCGGGGGGCAGCCACACTGAAAGCCCGGTCTCCCATGGTCCTTAATTTGGTTCTCGGAATGTGAAGGAGATTACTGTTCTGTGACCGCAGCGAACGGGTGGATGAGTATGGAATAAGAATATCCTTCAGATAATCTGGTGAAGTTCCGTGTAAGCATTGGTGTGTAATGAGAGCAGTTTTGTACTGAATTCTGTAGGCGACAGGAACAGAACATGTGTTTACATGCGCACCGATCGGGCTACGGATCGGCGTAAACCACCCGTTTCGAACGGATCGCAAATTAGGTTGGATCATGCCGAATACACAAAAAATAACCTGACCGGGGTGTTTACATGACGCACTTTTGATCCGATCGGCCGTTTGATCCGATTACTTATGTCCATGTAAACATAGCTACTGGCTCCCTGTCGCTCTCGATGTCACTCCCTCGTGCTGTCCGCATCATCCCACAGCAGTCCAGCCAAAGTCTGTGCACGAGGCCTAAAATACAGGAACTGATCTGAAGAATCTGAAGAATTTAGTGCTTTTTTACCTTTGCTTACTGTAAGCAGGAAGCCTCGTTAACGCGCGTGTATCTTGGGAGGATGGGTCAATGACTATCTCATTGGTCATTGTTGTCATCCTTTGTTGAAATCAGGTCTCTCTTGTAAAGGAGTCCTCGAGGCTCAATGGGATTAACCTGTCTAAATAAAGGTTGAATGAATTAAGGTTACACTTCTGGTCACATGATGACAGATTGGATGGAGTTACGGTAGGAATTTGAAACCATGAGCAAGAGTCGTCGTACATCTAGAGACCTGAGGTCATTCTCTCTGTGTCTCAAATGCCCTCCCCATGAGGGGCGGGGTGCTGGGAGCCGTGAGCACCAAGCTCTGTCAAAGAAAAATGTTAGTCAGTGGCAGGAAGCTACCAAGAGATGGCAGAAAGTATTTCAAAATAAAATGAAGTATATATAAATTTCAATAATTATGAAAAACATACATGAATTAGATGCTCCTGCATATAAAGCATGGGGTACAAAGTGTGAGACAAAAGTAACGGCTTATACAACGGTAATTACTGCAACAAACAGTTCTTAAATTTGACAATGATTATTAATTATTGTCAAATTTCAAACAATATTATCGTTTATTGTAATGATTTCTGAGACAATGAATCACCCAGCAAAATGAGTTATCGTGACAGGCCTGTGTTAGTGGAATCATGGATTATTGTTTCTGTCCGAGGATTTAACAAGTTTCACCATCTGAGCCAGCCCCAGTCCCTGTAGTGCGACCTGTGCTTTGTGTGGATGTGCACATGTTGTTCCCAGCATGTTGTGGCTTTTAGCAGAGTATCTGCTGATTTCCAAAAGTCTTCCAAACATCAGTGTTTTTATTGACCATGTCCAGTGTTTTATAAAAAGCAGTTTATTGGTGAAAGCAGCAGCGCGGTGGGATTAGTTTTGTTGCCTCAGAAAGAAGGTCCTGGGTTCAGATCTCAGCTGGAACCTGTGTGCATGAAGTCTGCATGTTGTGCATGTTGTGCATGTGTGGGTGTTCTCCCGTTTCCTTCCACAGACCAAACACGTGCATGTTGGTTTAATAGGATGTAGCAAATGTTTCCTTAGGTATGCACTGGTGAGGCTGCATTGTTGTTTGCTTGTGTGGCCCTCTGGTGGACTGGAGACCTGCTCAGGGTGTTCCTGCTGGAGACAGGCCCCGCCTTTCTGCATCCTCTAACAGCTTCAGAGGTATCAAAAATACATAGTTCCCAGACACGCCCCCAGTATTGCGCAAACCGGTTTTCGCACCACATCTGAAGGCAGAAAAGGCAAAGATGGCGAACGAGCAGAGCAAATTATACGGACAAAAACACGAGCTACCACAGCTTCACCAAGGAACAATAGCAAAATGGCAGTGGTCGAGTTAAATGAGTTTGAGAAAGAAATCATGGCAGACGAATCAGACAACTTGTCACAAAGTAGTTACTCCGATATCATTAATTATTTAATTATTACAAGGAGCGAGCGCACACCGGCTTCACAGCGCAGAGCTTCACAGCTTTAAATCCAAAAAAGATGTGTAAACTGTCTCAATCAGATCTAACCAGCTAAAAAAAGGTTTAACTAAAATAACACACAGCCAACAAACAGTCCAAGCTGAACACAGACCAGAACCAGCACTTTTGAGTCTTACCGTGTTGGAAGTTAGCATGTTGTTAGCATCTGGAGCGAGGCTCGCGGGAGCTCAGGTCGGACGGCGTGGATCCGTCGCGGCCGCGGGGGCACGTCCCATGGGACCGACGCGTCGCCCGCACGACTTGGCTCCCGTCCTCCTTCTCCAACTGGGACGGTCTCCCCGCCGGTCCCGGTGGACCGTGAGGAGGCCATTGTCGCGTTAGCGAGATGCTAAGCTAACAGCATGCAAGACGGTTTGCTAAATAATGAAAAAAAAAAAAACCAGCTCTAACACACAGACAGTTGTACTCTAACATTGTTCTGACATAGTTTCACAAAATGATTTATGTAGAATATTTTGTTTACCGGCCAAAAGGACGACGTCTTCCAGAGCAGATCCGAGCCAGACTCAGAGAGCGATGGAGCTGCTGTGAGCTTCTCCGATGAGATAAATCCTTCACGTTTACTTTTTTTTTGGATTAAGTGAAACCTGCGCGTTGTCCAAACGTCTACCCGACTGGAACACCCACTGACACAACACGAAGTAACCACTGCAATTAATTAGAAATTAACACACAAAAAAAACGTGAAAAATGAACATCCATTAGACCGCGCTGTCCCCTGTTCTGACTTTCAAAATGAGGGTCCACCCGGAAGTAAGACGGATGTGACGTCACATGGGAACTATGTATAGATGGATACATGGATGTTGTTCAAAACCAGCAGGGGGTCTCTGTAAATGTTGTCACTTTGGCTGTGGCTGCATGGGAGAAGTTGACGGGGGGAGGGCGGCCCCCAGAAACCATCTTATCACCAGCAAACTGGTTGGTCCACTATGCGAGTGTACTGCTTTGTGGGGAAACAGTTTGTTTGTGACTCCTCAGATGGATGAAGGCCTTCGCATGAAGGGTGAAACGCCTCGACATAAAAAGAAAGTGTCCAGGTGACCTGACTGAACATTGTTGGATGTCTGTAAAGTTGAGCTGGTCCTATGTTGTGTAAAATTGCAACTGAACTGGTAAAACCCTCCATTCAATGCAGCAGCAGCTACATTTACAAATGTACATTAAAAGCTTGTGCTAGATGTTGAATTGTGTCACCCAGGTGCACTGAAACTTCTCCTTCATGTGTTTGGGTGACTTGCACAATTTCCTGAGCTGGCTGTAAGCCTGCATCATTAAAGGGCTGCAGGGAGCCCACAGGTGAACGGGAGAACACGTTGACATCTGGAACCAGCACCTTCTGCTGTCAAAGCCACTGTGATAGAAAAATACTTTTAACTGATGGATCACAAGAAGAGAATAATGTATACTTTGGAAAAAATGGAATCGAGTATTGTTTTTGTTTGTAAATTTAATGAATAATTGTTATAAAAATGCTAGTTTTACTTTAATCAATTAATATTTCAAGCTCTAAGTCCTGTTACGTTGATTATACTCTTTATAAAAATAAAGCCTGTATGTTGTTCAGTGTATATTCAGTGTTTTTTCTGTAAATGGTTCAGTTTCACATGTTGTGAGTGGTGCAGAAAGCTGACCATGTGCATAAAAACTGAACTATACATTCATTTTTCATTTTGACTTTCATTACTTGTCATCCGCTTGTCATTTTTTATGTCTGAGACCACTGATTATTAGATGAACTGTCTGTCTTTTGTTAGATCTCAGCATTACGTGAAGCTCCCGGTCCAGTTCAAGCCCTCTGCAGCAGGCAGCCATACTGGCTTCCTGCTCGTCCAGTCAGGAACAAGTGGAAGCCTCGTTGTTCAGCTGAGTGGTGAGGCACTGCCCTGAGTCCTCCATCCCGTGTCCTCGTCCTGCCCACCTCAGAGCTCTGTCTTCAGCTGTTCGTGTGACGGAGAAGACGAAGGCTGAACCACAAACTGCTCAAAATAAAAGCATCAACTCTGGCTTTCTCTTTTTGTTCCCTGGTTCATAAACGTGGACTGTTGCTGCCAGCCAGCTGTGAACTGGAGAAGACTCTGCTGTCCTCGGAGACGGTTCCTGGAACTGAATGATCTGAGTCTGAGCCACTTCAGCATTTAGCCACTTCACTTTTCATGTGGTATTTGATCCTTTTTAGTCCTGTCACAACGCAGCAGTGTTCTTGCTCCAGCTCTAAGAGACCAGCGTTTAGAAGTGATTGTAAGTTTTTATTTTATTTTTTTAACTTTTTATTAGAAACGTCCTCGTTTCTTCATGTTTTGCCTTTTTCCTGCTGTTACACATGCTGGAAATCTGACAATGTTTTTTCTCCAAAGCAGATGAAATCATTTCTCCTATGAATGTTTAAAACAACAGAAACTTCTTTGATCCTTGTTTTTGAGCCGTGTCATTTTGAAACCCGTCTGCCAACAAACAGTTCACGAGACTTCCTTACTGTTTGTGCTGGTGTGGTTTGTATGGAGATGAGCCCACCAGCTCTGCAGCCTTTATCAGCACCATGTGCTGCCATCCAGCAGCCTCGGAGGCTCTGATCTGAACCCTCCAGATGTGGGCAGCTCGCCGTGACACTGGCACGCCTCATGATTGTGATTATGTGCAGTTTCCTGTCGGGGGTTTTGTTTAGAAGCTCTCCAGGTCTTCTTGTTTCAGTTACCATGGTGAAACACTGTTCATCTCTCTTCCAGAGACACAAAATCTGCCCATGTTTCCTGCTTTGGCTCTAAGCGAAGTCTAAAATGATTTTGAGGAGTTTGTTGGCTATTCTGGAACAGGTTTTGGAGCTTGGTTGTCTCGTGGAAACTTCATTCAGGATGTGTAACTTCTCAGACTTTGAACACTACTCAGCATTATTTAACTGCATGTATTACACGTTTGACATGAAGGGAGCATCTCATCACAGGTAGCTCGAGATGTTTTGACTCCATGCATTTTGTAATTTATTGTATGTTCACTTTTTAAATAAAGTTTTGTAATAAATAGCGTGTCACTTTTTTAACAACCACTGTAGAAAGGTAGTTGTGTTGAACTCCTTGTATCTGTTGTTCTTAAATATTTTTATATTTATCCATTCAGCTTTCTACACCTGAGGGGTTGGAAACCCGTTTTAATTGTATTAAATATTTTAAGTCAGCCCTTTGGGTTGACGAGGTTAACGATTCAAGCAACTTGCTGTGTAATGGAAATCAAGACCGCTGGAGCTGACTGACCTAACAGGAGGCTGGAGACCGTTCAGACTGGGCATGTACGGTTAAGTTCCAGTCAATCCACTTTAGGTGTTTAGTTTGAAATTAAAGGAATTTTTAGGAAATATTAAAAGTTTTTACTTTTAAAGTGCATGAAATAAAAGTAAGTAATCACTGTCTATCGACCTATAAACTAACAAACCCAAAATAATAATTTCCTGTTTGAAAAAGTAGATGACAGCAAATAAATTCCTAACCATGTTTACGGTAAATTTAACTTGTAGTCATGAAATACAAGTACTGTATCTATATGCAATGCAAATAAAATCGGCTTTAAAAAAAAAACCTGTGTGAAAATGAATATTTGTTTTACAGAGTAATACCCATTAAATAAGAATATGTAATATAAAATAAGTGACTAAAATATTCACCTGTTCAAAGTGATGGTCTTGATTCAACATGGAGAAAGCTGATTGTAAAGTACAGGTCAGGAGGGATCAAAGCTTTTCAAGGCCCTAAACTCTCCCAGGAGTTCTGTTAAATCCATCAAGAAGACAAAGGAGGAACGTGAAAATCTACCAGGAGCAGGCTGTACGAAGGAGAATAGTGGGAGACCACAAACACCTGGGACCCCTGAAGGAGGTCAGAGGGGAGAGACTGAGCAAACCACACCTGCTGCCAGAGTTTCTCTCCAGTCTACATTTTATGGGAGAGTGGCAGAGAGAGTCACTGTTGAAGTAAATGCACATTACATCTCTACCAGTGTTTAGACTGGGACGTTGAGATTCATAACTATCGTATCCATCACTGCACTCTGTACTCATCATTTTCCACACGTAGACTCTCTCACTAGTTCCATTTTCATCTACAGTATAGATCACTTCTTGGTCTGCTGCCTCTTCATATCTCCTCCCACTTCATGTCGTCAGTGCAGTTACAGCGTGCGCTCTCAGGACATTACCTGCAGCGTCCCCTCAGTGCAGACTGAACTCAACAAAAGGCCTTCTCTTACACTGCTGTAACATGGAACATCGTGCAACAGGAACTGAAGTGTCCACTTTGATTTCTTTAAGAGATTTTAAACATTTGATAATATCAATAGCAAAATCAAAGCACATATGACATATGTTCTTGTTTTTAGTATTTCACTGTGTTTTATATGACAGGTTGAGAATCACATGTTAAGGTAAATAGTAGCAAATGAAAACTATTGAAATTTAGCAAATCATTTAAGGAAATGAGGTCAATTTGTTCTCCAGTAGTCTAAGTTTAAATCAGCATAACAAGCCAACCCTAATTCAATTTCAATCCAGTTTATTTATACAGTGCCAAGTCACAACAGAAGTCGTCTCAGGGCACTGAAAAATTTAACAAAAACGAAACTGAAGACATGTTAAAGAGGTTTTGGACACCCAGATAATAAACCATTGCAGTCCAGCCCAGACGTCATAAGAGCTAAGCTCAGCCTGCAGTACTGCAAACAGCCTGCAGGTGGCGCCAGAGTGTTGTTTTTGAGCCGGCTGTGAGCAGCGTGCTGTACAGTACACACCGCTGCAGCAGCGTCCACGCAGTTAAGAAGCCTGACGTCAGCTGTCAAAGCAGGTCGCTGCGGGCGCACGGAGGAAGTGCTGGTTATGCTAGCTGCAGCCACAGCGCTGCTTGTTGTGGGGCTGTCCGCCCGGTGCTGGTGTCGGTTCGGCCCAGACGGTGGAAGTTGTTGAAGCCGAGCCAGACTGCAGAGCTCAGCTAACCGAGCTAAATGTGCAGCAGGAGGCCATGGGGGGCACGGCAGCAGACAGTCTCTGCCTCCCTCCTCCTCTGTGACCTCCTCACCTGAGCTGCCTTCACATCACGTGTGGATGTTTGGAGCAAACTTTTCATGTGCAAATGATGCGCGCGCTGCAGCTGATGAAGTGCAGGTAACCTGCACAGGCTCATCCCTGCAGGGACACATTTAATGTTACAACACCACCATCCTGCTGGGAACTGGACTGACCTCTGCATGACCCTGCTGGGGTTCACAGCAGGTCAGCGGCTGCTCATGTGAACCACTTTATAAAACATGTGGAGTGTTCTCACAACATCTGGAACAGTTTAAACCCTGCAGCTGCACGGTTGCTTTAGATGATTTCACCGTGTTTAAATTTTGAAACAGAAGTTTGTTTTGGTCCTTCAGCTGTCATCTACGGTGGCCGAGGGGTACAGACGCGCTCCCA
This sequence comes from Garcialebias charrua, assembly GCA_038048925.1. Classification (NCBI taxonomy): domain Eukaryota; kingdom Metazoa; phylum Chordata; class Actinopteri; order Cyprinodontiformes; family Rivulidae; genus Garcialebias; species Garcialebias charrua. The sequence continues at coordinate 30,680 of JBBPBX010017492.1, forward strand.
AACTTGAAACGCGCATCAAAATGAAAACAGCGCGCTGTAAAAAGTGAACAGCGTTCCAAAAGATGAAACTTAAAATGCAAATTAAAATGCAGCTGCAACGCAAAAAAGGATGGATAGATCGGGTGGAATAGATAAATACATCTACATGTTTATTCTTTGTTGTTGCTTGGTTCGATCTATCCAAAACAAAAGGCTTTAAAAAAAAAAGAAAGTACCACAAAATTTTTCCTATTTGCAGGTCGCTCTGTGTTTGCAGGTCGACCGTCTTTGGGAGCACGTGTCATCTTTTGCAGTACGTCTCATCTGTTGGAGCGCTGTTTTCTTTTTTGCGTTGCAGCTGCATTTTAATTTGCATTTTAATTTTTACAACGCGTTTCATCTTTTGGAACGCTGTTCACTTTTTACAGCGCGCTGTTTTCATTTTGATGCGCGTTTCAAGTTTTGGAACGCGTTTGCACCCCTCGGCCACCGTAGTCATCAGTTTCTGCAGACCTACAGGACTCAGATCAATGTTTTTGTTTCTACTTTTATCCATGCTGCTTTTTATAACCCAAGTATCTGAACGTATGGTTTGGTGTGGGCTGTGACTGGACCTGGGTTTGTGAGCTGCCAGGTAACGAGGTTTGAAGCTCCAAAGCGCTCCTGTAAACTCAGGTGTCATTCATTATCCTGGAGTGAAGAATGGGTTCTGTTAGTTCCCAGTGCTGGAGTCAGATCAGTCATCCACCAGACGTGCTGCCTTCAGCAGGAACGCTGACTCAGCTCTCCTCTTTAGTTTCGTCCATTCATTTATTCTCATTAGACTTTGTGCTGTTTTAACTTTTCATTTATCCAAACTTCAGTGCTAGTCTGCTGCCACTTTAGTGTTTTGTGACTCATACTCTTACCTTTATTTATTAATCACTGTGAAATATCCAGTGATGTCAGTAACGCGTTACAAAGTAACGCGTTACTCTTGTCGGACCACTTTTTTCATTAACGAGTAATCTAACGCGTTGCTATTTAAAAATCCAGTAATCAGATTAAAGCTCCACTGACATCATCTTTTAACTTTCCATAAAATGGCACAACATATATATATTAAGATTGACCTCTGATCGTTTTTGCTAAAACAATGTGAAATTAATGAAAATTCCTCTCCAAAATAGTTTAAAATTAGCGCCGTTTTGTTACACGGTAAATTCGGGTTTTTCCGGTCACGTGATTGTGACGTCAGACACAGAGCTCTTCTCCAACCGCACATTTAATACAATGGAGAAAGATCCAAACACGTCCGTCGAATTTAGCCATTTAAAACCTTAGATTTGAGCGATTTGGCTTTAGTTCGTGAAGAAGAAGTTATTCATGAAGCGAACAGCAGATGTCAGCAAAGCCATCGTGATTCCTCTTACAGTGCTCTGTAAGAGGAATCACAATGGCTTTGCTGACATCTGCTGTTCGCTTTTTGAATGTGAAACCTCTCCTGAAAAAAAAGGCAGCACGGACAAAAGAAACCTTGCTGTTTGATTTTTGATCACTCAAAATAACTTCTTCTTCACGAACTGGAGCCAAATCGCTCAAATCTAAGGTTTTAAATGGCTAAATTCGACGGACGTGTTTGGATCTTTCTCCATTGTATTAAATGTGCGGTTGGAGAAAAGCTCTGTGTCTGACGTCACAATCACGTGACCGGAAAAACCCGAATTTACCGTGTAACAAAACGGCGCTAATTTTAAACTATTTTGGAGAGGAATTTTCATTAATTTCACATTGTTTTAGCAAAAACGATCAGAGGTCAATCTTAATATATATATATATATGTTGTGCCATTTTATGGAAAGTTAAAAGATGATGTCAGTGGAGCTTTAAAGTTACTTTCATCAAATTATTGTGCGTTACTTTTTGTCATTTTCTGTAGTACTGTATTTATTTTATTTCCTCAATGCGTCACGGGGAGTGATTTGAAAAAAAGACGAGTCTATGCGGACATTCCGTCACCTGCTGTGAGTGTGAAACCTGACACCAGCAGCGCGTCCTGGAGCTGAGCTGAGCTGAGGAGGAGCGATTAAAAAAAAGGCAGTGACGTGACGTCTGCTCTATGCGACCTGAGTTTCAGCTTTCTTGTTAAAAGAGGAGCGCAAATTCAAAGCTGTGCATGGACTTTGTTTCACAAGACTGGATCTGCAGTCTACTTGAACGGATTTAACGACATCATCCGAACGTGAACACCGCTAAAGGCGCTAACAGCAGCTGCAACTTTTATCAGGTAATCAGTCCAGATCAATAACACAAACTGTAGGAGTTTTAAAATCTCTGCATCGTCTGATGTGCAGGCTTTACTGAGCGTCAACACTTCAGCACTTTATGAAAAAACTAAGGACATCCACCTGCAGCTATATGTGATTAAGACCCTGATGCTGCTCAATAATCCAGGTAGAAAAATCTAAAAAAGCTAAGTCTGGTCCTCTGGACATTCAATAAACAAAACAAACAACAACAAAAAAATTGTAGAAACGTTTCATATTTCATCAGAAAGACTTCTCAGTCTGAGGAGCTGTATTCAACTCAGTCTTATAAATAGCACCCTCTCACAGTGGATCAACCAGTTTGTTGATGACAGCCAAAACCAGCTGCTCACATGATCAAGGAGGACCATCAGCCTAACAATGGATCATTAGCACCCTGATTGTTTGCTATTCACAGAGGGCTGAGTGACACTAGCAATAACAGCATTGTAAGAGGTAGACAGTTGAACCCGGAGGCCTCCACCTCTGTTTAATGATGGATGGTTTCTTTTCACAAAGATGGCCTCCTTCAATCCTCTCTCAAACCATTGTTCCTCTCTATCAAGGATGTGAACATCTTCATCCCTGACAGTGTTACCAGATAGTCGAGGTTTTCCAGCCCTAAAAACTGCCACATCACACAAAAATCTGCCCATTCAATATAGTGTTACAGTATATTTACTGTTTGAGCATGAACGCACATCAGTACAAACCAAGGTAATCTAACAATACTGTATGTGGCAAAACGCAACAATCCAACAAAAATCTTCCCAAAGTTCCCAGCAAAATCAGAATGAAAACCACCCAACTGGCAGTAAACCACCCAATCTGGCAACACTGATCCCTGAAAGAGTGACAGCTGGCCTATACAAACGTATTGTTCACTTGACACATTTTCAAAATAAACATTTTATAAGTCTTTGTTGTAAAAATATTATTTGTTTAGTGAAGTAAAGAAAGACACTTTTTTATATAAAGCAAGTATTTCTTTATTCATTCAACCTTCATTTATGATATTGAAATCAAGAAATACTACCTTATATTTTTTTATCAAAAGTATTTATGTTTAATGAACTCAGACAATTTTATGTTTTATAAAAACAAGTATTTATGTTTAATGAAGTCAAGAAAGACCATTGTGTTTTTTGAATATTTTTTATTAGTAATTATTTTGCTTGTTATTTTGCTTGTTAGGCTGATTGGTGACTCTAAATTGACCCTAGGTGTGAGTGTGAGAGTGGATGGTTGTTTGGTGTGAGTGAGACAGGTCCCTCTTGTAAATGAGTCCCCGTGACTCAACGAGGCTAGCCTGTATAAATAAAGGTTGAATTTTACATTTAAAATTTTTATGTATTGTGACAGAGTTCTTGTCAGCAGCTGCTGAAAGTAACCAATAAAGTAACTTAGTAATCTAACTTAGTTACTTTCCAAATCAAGTTATCAGTAACTTTGTGACAGGTTAAAAATAAAAAAACAAATAAATACAAGTAATTCAAAATTGTTAATCCTAACTGTCAGAGTGCTGAAGAAAAATATAAAAAGTATAAAAATAAATTAGTAGAGATTATAAGGAAGCATAAGAAAGAATATTATAGTAAATTATTAGATAAAAGTAATGGTGATATGAAAGCAACATGGCGAGTAATGAATAGTGTCCTGAAGAATCATAAAACAAAAACTGGTATTTCAAAATACTTTGTAAAAGACAACAATGAAATTCATGATGAAAATGAAATTGTAAATGGATTTAATCAATATTTTGTGAATGTTGGATCAAGCCTTGCAGCTAAAATACCAAAAGTAGATAAAAATGTGATCCACTCAATTACAGGTTGTGCAAATAGTATTTTTCTAAATGGAACTAACAAAGAGGAAATAATGAATGTAGTAAAAAATCTTACAGACAAGAGATCAAAAGACTGGGTGGACATGGATATGATGTTTGTAAAGGACATAATGAGCCATGTTATTGAGCCGTTCACATACATATGTAATTTATCATTTTCAACAGGAATATTTCCAGATAATATGAAAGTAGCTAAGGTCGTTCCTCTTTTTAAAAATGGTGATAAATGTGTGTTCAACAATTATAGACCTATATCCTTGTTACCACAGTTTTCAAAAATTCTTGAAAAACTATTTGTAAACAGACTAGATCAATTTATAGATAAACAAAATATTCTAAGCAACAGTCAGTATGGGTTTAGAGCAAAAAACTCTACATCAATGGCTCTCATGGAATTAATGGAACAAATAACTACTGCTGTCGATCAAAAACAATATTGTATCAGTATTTTTGTTGATTTAAAAAAAGCATTCGATACTATTGATCACACCATTCTCCTTGAAAAACTGAACAAATATGGTATTAGAGGACCAGCATTACAGTGGGTATCTAGCTACTTAAAAGATAGGAAACAATTTGTACAAATAAATGATGTAAGATCTGACCTCTGTAATATCACATGTGGAGTTCCCCAAGGCTCTGTACTTGGACCAAAGCTATTTATTTTATATGTGAATGACTTGGTAAATGTGTACTTTTTGCTGATGATACCACTTTTTCTGTTTAGGTGAAGATATAGAACAAATGTTGGAATTGATAAAGACAGAATTTGTCAAGATACAAACTTGGTTTAAAATAAATAAATTATCATTAAATCTAGAAAAAACTAATTACATGATATTCGGTAATAAAAAGAAAACTGTTGATGTTCCACTCAAAATTGAGGATGTTGAGATTTGTAGAGTGAGTGAGGTGAAGTTTTTGGGTGTTATCATTGATGACAAACTGACATGGAAACAACACATAAATTCTGTAAGAATAAAAATAGCTAAATCGATTGCAGTACTGTACAAAGTCAGAGACCTATTGAATGATAAAGCTCTGTATTTGTTGTATAACACAATCATTGTTCCACACTTAATCTATTGTATTGATGTTTGGGGGAATGCGTGTAAAACAATCACAAAGCCTATTTTTGTATTACAGAAAAGAGCTGTAAGAATTATCACTAGAAAACATTACTGTCATCCATCAAGTACATTATTTTATCAACTGAAGTTATTGAAGTTCCATGATTTGGTAGACTATAATATTTTATCAGTTATGTATAGGGCTCAAAATAATGCATTACCTTTAAATATCCAAATGCATTTTGTTAAAAGACAAAGTTGTTATAATCTTAAGGGGACAGAGATAGTTGTAAAACCACAATTCAGTAGTTGTGAATTGTGTTCTACTTCCGCTCTCGGCAGGGACTGGTCGCATCTCCTTTTGCTCCTACATCTCCCTGCATTCCCTCCCCCGCTTCTGCATTTGTCTCGTCTATAACTCTTCAGCGCTCGCTCGAACCAATTTGGAATGGAATTATGTGCGTGGACTGTCTTCTGGGCTATTTCACTTATCGATTCTATCGACAACAAAAATTTCTGCGAAGCGCACCGGCCAGGGAGAGCCAGGGCGCCCTATCGACACGCAGGCGGTGAGCTGCATTATGGACTCTATGAGCAGGCTAATGCAACTGTCCGCTCTTTCTGTCGGGGACGTGGAATCTCTGTGATTTATTGGGACACCGGTGGCTCATGCCACTGAAGGGCTGAGGGGGACCGCGGCGATTGGCGTGCTGACGAGGACCTCCGCTCAGCGAAAATGCTTTGATCCAGGCTATGAAGGACCTTCCCAGCTGTTGTGCGGGCTGAGTCACACGGTGAGAGAAGCGGTGGCTGCCGCGGACCTGCAGTGTGAACTGTGGACTCGTTTACAGCCGCTCGGATTAAAACAGGGCACATACGGAAGGATCTTTTAGCTCGGAACCTGACACGAATTCGGCGATTTGGACCCAGAAAACAGAACCTGGACTTAAAGACCGCAGTAAAAGAACACTGTGGTCTGACTGGAAAATAAAGCAACTAATCTAATCTGGCCTCTGGCCTTGGACTGTTGAAGGCTACAAATCTTCTCCTAGACTGGGAGCTGAAGGAACCCGCTACCCTCCTACCCCTCCCCCGAGAGGTTTCTGTGTGCATTCTTGGTTTGAGCCGAGCTCTGAGACCAGCGAACTGTTTCTTATCTAGAATTGTTACACACAGACTGTTTCCTCCCGCCTGCCGTCATAAATGCATCTTGTCCTGTAACTAAATGTGCTTTATTTGATATGGTTTTTACTGGATCACGCGGTGTCTTGAAGACAAAACGTGATTCATCTTTTTTTAATATCAACGCTGTAAACCCCGTGTCTTATCCTGTTTTCCTATCTTTGACCTTCATCTGGGGACAGATGGGTAGGCCGCGCTAAGAACATATCGATAAAATATGTTTTGTTCAGCTGCAGCTTGTTACACTAATCTCTCTCCTGGATGACTGTAATTACATACTTACGCTGTATCGGTGGAAATTGATGCAATGTCAATAAACCTCTTGTATCTTGTATCTTGTATCTAGTTTGAAGGGACGTTCTACCTCAATCCAGGGAATTAGATTATGGAATGGCTTGGAGAATGTAGTTAAAAATGCCAAGTCAATGTTTACATTTAAGAAAATGATCAAAACAAATATGTTTAAAAAAAATGAAATAGCTTAATGTGTATTGTATTAGTTAGAAAATTAGAATAGTCATTTTGTACTGTTGGTTGAAGATTATCATTGTTTAATCTGATTGTTGGAAAAATTTGGTTGAAGATTATTATTGTTTACATGGTTGATTATTATTGTTTAATCTGATTGTTGGAAGTAAGTGGCAGATATAATAAGATTTATTCTTCTTTCTGCTACCTTTCATTTTTTTATATTTTGTACATAATCATTTATGAGATTGTCTTGTATTGTTTCTTTTGTAAAAAAAAATGAACAAATTTAATAAACAATTTAATGTATTAAATTCCCCCTTCTTCAGCCATGATCTGGTCTTTTCTTTTGTTTTTTTGCCAAAAGGCAAGTGATCGCTTCCTCCTCTGTTGACTCCATGACTGAAATGATGAGAAATTAAGGAATTTGTCATGAGCGAATTAAACTCAGGTCCAGCGTGGCTGCAGGAGGGTCTGGAGATTTCCAGGTGTGCTGGTCTGATGTGTGGGCTGTTTTGTTTTTTTTAGAACTTTTTAATAACATATCCACAGTATTCTTGGAGGTGTCACTGTATTTGCGAATGTGCATTGAACTTCCGGTCCGACACCGGAAGTGCCTGTATTCCATAGGTGGAGTATGGATCGCGGGTGTTTTTGAAAGTTATTTTCATTCATTTTATCGGAGCAAACACAGCTTTTGTTTAAACGTAACGTTTACTGAAATGTCCTACCGGGGTTCAGGTACCTGCTGTGCTGTTCGCGGCTGCACCAACAACCGGACCAAGCTAAATCTTTGGCTAAAACAACAGTGTTTTCAACACGGACCCAAAACAAAGAAAGAGTGTCCCTGCATCCTTCTCTATGGCTGTGTCTGCGCGATCAGGTAACATCTGTAATTTCTTTTTATTCAGGGAGGGTTTATTAATGAGAGTTTTGGATGATTTACTGTCTTAAAATGACATATGTCAGGCGCGACCAGTACTTTTAGCCGAGATAGCTGCTAATAAACGTTAGCCGAGAGGCCGGAGCAAACGCGTTCGCTATTTATGTATTTTTAAATTATGTCAGCGCGATCAGGTAACATATTTTTATTCAGGGAGGGTTTATTAATGAGAGTTTTGGAAGATTTACTCTTAAAACGATAGATCTCAGACGCGACCGGTAGCTTTAGCCGAGATAGCTGCTAATAAACCTTAGCCGAGAGGCCGGAGCAAACGCGTTCGCTATTTATGTATTTTTAAATTATGTCTGCGCGATCAGGTAACATATTTTTATTCAGGGAGGGTTTATTAATGAGAGTTTTGGAAGATTTACTCTTAAAACGATAGATCTCAGACGCGACCGGTAGCTTTAGCCGAGATAGCTGCTAATAAACCTTAGCCGAGAGGCCGGAGCAAACGCGTTATTTTTAAATTATGTCTGCGCGATCAGGTAACATCTGTAATTTCTTTTTATTTGTCCCTCCTCTTTTAACAAAACGAGTGGTGTTCCCACATTTTTAATGAACTAAAACAACAAAGTTTGGACTGTCTTCAACTGTATTACTCGCATGTAAACAAACGGGGTTTCAGGTCAACCGGAAGTCGTGTGCACATTTCGCGCAAAGCATCATGGGGCGTAGGAATACTGTGGATAAACACAGAACACCACTGCGGCTGGAGCTGCCAGCTCTCATCTTTTTTTTCCCCCTTACCCATCAATCACTTCAGTAGGCGTGTCAGCAAATGACCAATCAGCGACCTCAATTTGTCCTGTAGGTAAACGCTCTGCGCTGCAGCTGCTCAAATGACGTCAAGAATTTGGTGCGAAAACGAGAGAAGGTACGCGAGAACGCACGCCGGGGTGTGGGGCTGAACTGCCTGCATACAGTACCGTACTGTATGCGTACGTGCGTACTGTCAGTACGCACGTACGGACACGCATACGGATGTACGCAGAGCTATACTGGAGCCTTTACCTTTCCCACCCACATTTTCATGTTTTTGGTCCAGGGGATCAAACCGGCAACCTTCCGATCACTGGCTCACCTTAAGGCTCGGATATAGTCGCGCTTTGGTCCGCAAGCTGGAGCGCACGTGCTGCGCGCGCACTGTGCATGCGTTTATAGTGTGGCACGGCAGCGCTTGGCAAAGTGCTGTTCTTTTACGGACCAGCAGGTGGCAGTACCCTCTAAAACCTGTGCATATGTTGCAAGAAAGGGTGTAGAAGAAGAAATCTACCGTAGAAGAAGAACTGTTTGAAATCACACAACAAAAACAAATAGCTTTCCGCTCGCGTGCTGAACTGTTGTCTTTATTTGCGGCTTTCAATGCATGGAGTCAGCGGAGGAGAAAGCGATCACGTGACTTTTGGCGAAAAAACAAAAGAAAAGTCCGACTCCAGATCAGGAATGAAGGAGAATTTTAACATTTTGTGTCACAAAACATTCCTCCATGCGTCGCGACGCCGTTTCCACGACCACAGCGGCGCAGACAGCTGCAGAATCTGGCGTGAAGGCTGTCGGTGAGGTCCACACCCGACCTGTCAATCAATTCGGCGCGCGCGCTAGGCTTGCGGAGCTTCAAAATCTGGGAGGTGCACGACCACGCGCGAAACCAACGCGCTGGCCAAAGCGCGGGGGCGGGGACTTCGCGATTGCGTCACTTTGGCCGCGCGCCCTATGCGACGCGTCAACTATATCCTAGGCTTTATTCGCCTCACATCTACAGAGTGTGACGTCAGGCTGGGAAACATGGTGGGAATCAGTTTTTCACTGTTAGTGAAGATTGTTGACAACAGAGAAAAGCAGGTTCTTTCTGTTGAATGAAAATGTCTGCAGGTCATTGCAAAGTGTCTGATTCCACAGGGAAGCCATTAAAAGCCCCCCATTAGCACCAAGCTCTGCTCTCTAATTATTTTTATTATATCTTTTGAGAGGAATATCAGCTGTGGGTAAAACAATCTCAACGCTTCCTCGTTAACTCTGCAGCCGAAGGGTGTGTTGATGGTTTTAATCAGGACTTTTGGCAGAGTTGTCAAAGATGTTCCAACAGCAACAAAACTGAAACTCCACGGCCTAAAAACTCGAGTCCTTCATACGGGACAAAAGAACAAAGACGTTCTTGTCTGAACCAAGCTTTTGTTTATGACAAACCAAGAACACATGGAGTGTGAGCTTTCTTCTTTATAAGGTCAGCTTTGTGCGCAGACTAAACCACAATGGTAGACTGTTAATAAATAAGTGGGGAGAAGAAAAAAAAAACCTGAGAGCGTAAGCTGAGGAGAAAGTGAGCAGGCAGGCGGTGTGTGTATTCTTAGCTGCAGTAATGTGTTCCTGTCTGCCAGGTTGAGCAGACTCACACTGAACAAGAGCCTCTCAGAGCCAGACTTCTGCGACCGCCTGCCTGTGTGTTCTTATTAGTGTGTGTGTGTGTGTCCTTGTTTATGCTACGTTGTAAGGCCCAGTTTTCTGAGTTTTACCAAATTGTGAGGCCCAACTGGTTCTTATGGGGCCCAAAGCCCGGGCCCCATAAGAAGAAGTCCCGTTGGTGGGTTAGGGGTTAGGTTTAGGACTAAGGTGTGAATTGAGGATGTGTTAAGGTTAGGTTTAGGTATGCATTGGTAATGGTTAGGTTTAGGGTAAAGGTCAGGGTTAGGCTATAGAAATGAATGAAAAATGAATGGAAGTCAATGCAATGGCCCCACAAAGATAGTAAAACAAACCTGTGTGTGTGTGTGTGTGTGTGTGTGACCGTACCTGACCGTCAGTTTGTGTGTGTTCACTGCGAGCGCGTGTGTGTTCTTTTGCCCTTTGCCAATTAGCAGCTTCTCACCTCCTGAGGCAAGAGGCTGTGTGTGTGTTTGACAGAAAGAGAGAGAGACTTGACAGGCTTGTCTGCTTCTGACGGATCAGCCGTAATCTGAACTCACACACTTATTTTATTGCCTCTTACACACACACACTTCAGTCGGAGCTCACACACAGACACACACCAGCCACAGCCAGTTGATAATACAGCCTTGTGTGTCTGCAGGTCCATAGCCGTGTTTCCATCAAGGTTTCTAGATGCGCATTTTGAAGTATCGCAGCAGAAAAGCTTAATGGAAACGGCAAAATGCGAATTTACTTCCTCAAATTCGCCAAAAAGTTTATACGCTCGCTTGAGGTGGTTTTTGGGATCTTCGAAAATGAGCAGATGCGCAAAACGACAGATGGAAACAGATTTGCCGACTCAGTTCTGCCGTAGCGAACATTCACGTCATGTGACTGATCAGCTGTTTCCGCTCCGGACAACATGTAACATCGCTAAAACTAGTTGGCATGACAGAATAAATACAACTTGCCCGATAGCAACACATACCTGAAATATTCTCTCCATTTTGACGAGATGTGTGGCCGGGTTCTGTTTTCAACCGCTACTTCCTGTTTACTGTAGACATGCGTAACGCTGACGTCTGACGTAATGACGCTGTGCGTGGCTTGGTAGATGCGCTACAAGCCAGTAGATGGAAACACTTCTGCTTCGCATTAATTTGTATTTACATATTTGCGAGATTTCAAAAATTAGCTCAAAATTCGAAATGAAAATGGATAGAAACACGGTTCTTGTGACGCAGTGAATACAAGCCGTGTTTCCATCAAGGTTTCTAGATGCGCATTTTGAAGCATTGCAGCAGAAAAGCTGAATGGAAACGGCAAAATTCGAGTTAACTTCCTCTAATTCGCTCAAAAGTTGATACGCTCGCTTGAGGTGGTTTTTGGGGGGTCGAATCAGAGCTGATGCGCAAAACGACAGATGGAAACAGATTTGCCGACTCAGTTCTGCCGTAGCGAACATTTACGTCATGTGACTGATCAGCTGTTTCCGCTCCGGACAACATGTAACATCGCTAAAACTAGTTGGCATGACAGAATAAATACAACTTGCCCGATAGCAACACATACCTGAAATATTCTCTCCATTTTGACGAGATGTGTGGCCGGGTTCTGTTTTCAACCGCTACTTCCTGTTTACTGTAGACATGCGTAACGCTGACGTCTGACGTAATGACGCTGACGTCTGACGTAATGACGCTGTGCGTGGCCCGGTAGATGCGATTCAAGCCAGTTGATGGAAACACTTCTGCTTCGCATTAATTTGTATTTACATATTTGCGAGATTTCAAAAATTAGCTCAAAATTCGAAATGAAAATGGATGGAAACACGGTTACTGACAGTAGCTGTGTTTCCATCCATTTTCATTTCGAATTTTGAGCTACCTCGCAAATATGTAAATACAAATTAATGCAGATCAGAAGTGTTTCCATCTACTGGCTTGAAGCGCTTCTTCCAAGCCGCGCACAGCGTCATTACGTCAGACGTCAGCGTCATTACGTCAGACGTCAGCGTCATTACGTCAGACGTCAGCACTGCGCATGTCTACAGTAAACAGGAAGTAGCGGTTGAAAACAGAACCCGGCCACACATCTCGTCAAAATGGAGAGAATATTTCAGGTACGTGTTGCTATCGGGCGAGTTGTATTTATTCTGTCATGCCAACTAGTTTTAGCGATGTTACATGTTGTCCGGAGCGGAAACAGCTGAACGTCACGTGACGTGAATGTTCGCTACGTCAGAAATGAGTCGGAAAATGTGTTTCCATCTGTCGTTTAGCGCATCTCAAATCCCAAAAACCACCTCAAGCGAGCGTATAAACTTTTTAGCGCATTTCAGGAAGTAACCTCGCATTTTGCCGTTTCCATTAAGCTTTTCTGCTGCGCTATTTCAAAATGCGCACCTAGAAACCTTGATGGAAACACGGCTAGTGTTGTGTTGGTGGACCGAAGGTGCAAGACGGGCAGAACCAGCCTGCACTGCAGTAGCCGTGTTTCCATCAAGGTTTCTAGATGCGCATTCTGAAGCATTGCATCAGAAAATCTGAATGGAAACGGCAACATTCGAGTTAACTTCCTCTAATTCGCTCAAAAGTTGATACGCTCGCTTGAGGTGTTTTTTGGGGGTTTTGAAACAGAGCTGATGCGCAAAACGACAGATGGAAACAGATTTGCCGACTCAGTTCTGCCGTAGAAAACATTCACGTCATGTGACTGATCAGCTGTTTCCGCTCCGGACAACATGTAACATCGCTAAAACTAGTTGTCATGACAGAATAAATACAACTTGCCCGATAGCAACACATACCTGAAATTTTTGCGAGATTTCAAAAATTAGCTCAAAATTCGAAATGAAAATAGATGGAAACACGGTTATTGTGTGTAGCTTTGTCTGGACTGTGCTCATTGGTGTGTATTTATGTTTAACCTCACTGTGTTATCTACAAAGTACCTTATTCCTGGGTTCTACTGTCTAAATTATTTTGGGTACAACTTCCTGTCAGACACGAAGTAGCAGTAAGCGTTGGTTTACCATGGTGGTGGACGGACTGTGGTTTATTTGAAAGTTATTTGCATTCAGTTTAGCAGATAAAACTCTGTTTTTGTTTTGTATACATTTATTTTAAAACCATAAAGTTTACTAAAATGTCTGTGCTGAGTTCAAGTACCTGTTGTGTTCATGGCTGCAGAACAACTAGACCAAACTAAATCAGTGTCTACAACAACAGAGTTTTGAACATGGATCTGAAACAAAAAGAGATCCTGTGGACAAAGGTATAGTTTCATCTCCTACCTACATATAAAGAATTACCGTAAGAAGAATGTGGCTGAAAAGTGTGAACTTGAAGAGACCACCCCAAACACTGTATGTGAGCTCATTTCACTTTGTTGACAATCAGCTGACAGAGGAAAACCTGCATCCTACATTGTGTCTGGACTACAATAAACCACAGGAGAAGAGACAGTGGATCCGGGCGGCCGTGGTGTAGTGGTAATAGCAGTCGTCTCCCGATCGGAAAGTTGGCGGTTCGACTCCCGGGACCCGCACCATGTGTCGTTGTGTCCTTGGGCAAGACACTTAACCCTGAGTTGCTCCCGGTAGGACTGGAAAGCACCTTGCATGGTAGTCTGCCGCCACCGGTTTATGAATGTGTGTAGCATTCAATATATGTGTAGCACTTTGAGATTTTCAGTAATGAAAAGTGCATTATAAATTGAATTCATTATTATTATTAGTAGTAGTAGTATTTGTTCATCTTCAGACTAATGATTTTCTCTGTAACTAACCCAAGCTCAGTGACGGAGGACTTTATGTCTTTGTCTGGACTCTGTGTCTGCTTTAAGATAAATAACATTGTGTCCCAGCTCTTTTAACAAAACATACCGACCTTATTACTGTGGAGATATCTGATACACCTCAGAACTTTTCAGGTTGTTCATCGCTTCTTCACCGTCAGAAGAACTGAGTCAGTGAAGTAGCTGGATATGCTAGTATGCAGCTAAATATGCTAATAGATGTAATCTGCAGCCACTTCTTCAGGTCGTCCTCCATCCCTCGTCCTCAGCAATCAGCAGTATCATTATATTGTCCTGTTTGAGCTCTGACAGGTGGTGTTCCTACATGTTTAAATTAAAGTGTGTGTGATATCATTTTTGAACTTTGCATAAAATGGCACAACATATGTATCTTGTATCATTCAACTATGTTTGTTGTTGCAAACAAAATGATAAATTAATGAAAATTCGTTTCCAAGTGAGGCGACGACGCATTAGGTTTAGAAGGGTTAAAATGTGCGCTGTGTTTCTTCACGGGACATCCGGTTACTTCACAATGCGATTTCTGTGACGTAGGTGCAGGAATGTCAGTCAGTCTGCGTCTGCTAGGAAAACGCATATGTCTGCAAGTTCGCCTTTTTTTTTTATAACTTGAAAAATGACGTTAACGTTGAGTCGCATTTGGGTGTTCTAATATCATCAGTGAACAAGTGAGCCTTTACACTTACCCAAAAGATGAAAAACTTCGTCAAGACTGGACAAAACAAACAAAGCTCTCCCCCTCGGAGCCCCCCTCGCTCCACCCGAACGGTAAGGCAGAACCTGCTGTTTCTTGTTCAACCCCCTGAACTAACTTCGGCTTCCAAAATTGAAGACAAATTGCTCAAATCTAAACTTAGATTGCTAAATTTGTAGGTTTCTATATTGTGTGCCATTGTTACTTAAAATGGGCGTTCTATGAGACGTTCCTGCTCGTACGTCACAGAAATCGCATTGTGAAGTACCGGATGTCCCGTGAAGAAACACAGCGTGAATTTTAAACTCACTTTGAAAAGAATTTTCATTAATTTTATCATTTTGTTTGCAACAACGATGAATGATAAAAGATATATAACCCTGATAGCAAACGGATTCCGGACCGGATCCGTTCCGGATCTACCGTAGGATCCGAAACGGATGCTTAAAACGGATCCGGATCGGAGTCCACTTGCACAGCGGATCGGATCCGATTCGGATCCGGATCACAGATCCAGATCGGATATGGTCCGGACCCTATCCGGATCCACTCATTAAAGAGGGTTTTTGGGTACATCCGGCCCGGATCCGTTTTGGACCCGTTCATGGAATGTTTCATCCGGCCCGGATCCGTTTTGGACCCGTTCATGGAATGTTTCATCCGGCCCGGATCCGTTTTGGACCCGTTCATGGAATGCTTCATCCGGCCCACATCCGTTTATGTTACTCATATCGGGAGGTGGACTAATTTGGTCCAGAACCTTTATTTATCATGAATTGAGAGAAGTAGCTAAAAACTTGTATACCAGCTCCAAAAAGACTCCATACATCTAACCAGTTTAACATTGAACACATGAAAATAATTTATTGTGAAGCTGCAAAAGACCTAAAATTGGGTTCTGAGTAAATTTACAGTTGTGAGGCTGCACAATGGCGCAGTTAGTAGTACTGTTGCAGGTGTTAAAATCCCAGCCAGATGTCTTTCTGCATGTGTTTGCATGTTCTCCGTGTACATGCATGGGTTCTCTAGGTACTTCATCTCGTCTGTTATCCACAAACTATGCTGTACTGTTCTCCCTACTCTATACCAGGACAAAACGAAGCCCCTTTTTTCATTTATCAAGACTTTAAAGTTTTCACTTTTTAACCCAGGAAAGTTAGTTAACAGAACTCAAAAATTTAAGTACAAGATGAGACATTTTTAAAGGTAACAAAAATCAATTTTTATTAATTTGTTGCCCTTGATCTAAGTACAGAATACATGTACGGTACTCAGAAATGTTGACTTTGTATTAATCAAAGCACATGAAACAAAACTTACAAAAAATCTCAAGCAGCTGATAATGTTTAAATACATCAAGTAGAACAAACTTGAAATGACTACACTGTTAAAATAAATAGGGTGGT